>APFE031562251.1:0-11094 GCA_000404065.3 Pinus taeda | reverse complement strand
GTGTGGCAACTTTGACATATTTTAGTAGTGACATTATTAGTTTTGCCATATTTTCATATGGATTAACGAAACGAGTAGCTTAAATAGTAAACCATTCAAATATTTAACTGAGGCTATTATAGTAAATGCCATACCTTGTCTCTCTTTCTCTATGATATTAATAGGTTGAATTACTATAACATAAAAATCAATGCACATTGTGAGTAATGTTTTTGTGATTACACTAGAATCAATGTACATTGTTAATCCAATCACTTTAAACTTATTGTACCATCATAAATTCAGCTCCATCAAATCAGAAATCAACATCTATACTAAAATCAACTCATCCAATGCAAGCAATCACATACGATTAAAAAACAACATCCTCACTAAAATTAATGCATCTAATGCAAGTAATAGATTATGAGTAGAAATCAAAACCTACACTAAAATCAATGCATATAATGAAAACAATCAAATAGAACTATGTGGATATTCCATAAAGATTATATCTAGGTTTTAATAAAATTGAAAATGAGAATACATTTATAAAGAGAGATGTGAAATTTATATCATACCATCCTACATCCATATTAACTCCATATATAAGCATCGAGATAGATCATCGCTCCAAAATAAGTTTGCGCCACAAGAGTTTTGATCCCTCACTACCCTTGGTTGATCAAGAGTTAAGGTGGATCTAAGTCTATAAATAAACCAACCTAGATCCATCTAACTCTTGATATAGCATGCGCTGATAGGGATCAAATCCATCTTGGTGCAAACCTTTCTTTTGGTGTGTATAATTTAAGACAGGATTGCACCTAAAGGGATTGAATCCCTCTCGATGCATGATAGATCTAAAGTTAGATGAATCTAGGCTAGTTCGAGTTGAGTGCAATAATGTCACATTTTTAAATTATCATTATTAGGTATATGTTTGAGATAAACTTCATATTTTGAAATTATGTTATGTTTTCTTTGCTTGACATGACTACATCATTCTCTTATTTAATTTGGTCTATGTTACTTGCCTTGAGTGGTTTGTACGTCTGTGTTTAAATGTTTTGAGTCGATTCTGTGTTTATGTGTTTGGATTTGGATGGTAAATATTGTGAATGTTACAATCATTGTGTTATATTTCTATATGTGTATGTCATTGTTTGTTAGTAATTAGTTGGTGATGAAGAAGGGAGACAATCTTATCAATAATTTGTAGGAGGATTGATACTACACATCTATTTCACTTAATTTTAGGTTCACAACCTTTGCAACTAATTAATCCTTAATAGTTTCCCTCTAGGTATTACTAAATATATCTTGAAGAGCGGTTTGAATATTTTATTGCATGGAGATTACTCTTGAAATAATATATATCTTTAAAAGCAATTTTAATAACTTACTATGTAAATATTACTCTTAAAATAATTCGTTTCTTTGCTAATGTTTGAAATAATTTATTTACTTCAAGAATATTTTGATTTTATTTTTTTTTAATCTATTATCTATAGTGGGATCACACCACTGCAAAAAACTTCCACACAAGCCTATAATTTATTATCTATAGTCTATTTTGGAAAGTCAAGAAATAATGTATTTTTTATTTTTTCTTAATAAGTGTCGACTTGATATTGACAGGTGTTTGCGACGAACCAATCTTATCAACTATAAATTGATTTAGTTACAAAGGCAAAGAGGATCTCCTACCTTAGAGAAGGTTCATGTTTCAATTGCTCCTATATTTTTAACATAAACATGACTAAAAGACAATCCTAAGACATTACTTCAATTCAACTCAGCTATTCTTGATGTAAATTTATTTCTATGCTAGATTTTATTACATAGTGATCCACTCATTAATTGCATACTCAATAGATTGCATTACATGGATTATACACTTGAATTATTGAATTGACATAGAAAATAGTATTTTTATTCATTCAACCATCTTGTATCTAAAGTGCTTTAGAAAACAAGAAAATTTCTTATTAATTAATTCAATAGTGGGATCTTTCTATGGAATTATACTCTCCCTAGATGGATTAGACTTTATAAGTTCTTAACCCTTCAATTAGACTTGTCATATGATAATCCATGGAAGTCACTCTGTCAAATATCTGACATTGTATCCAAACATTAAACTATAATACAAATGATTATAATATACATGGTTATTCATAGGTTAAGTAATCTCTCCCTCAGTTGGTCATAGTCGACAATATTTTCATTCAATCAACCATTAGTTGGTTGAAGCAGACCATTTCCTTCTTGTACTATTGTATTTGCATATCATTTTGTAGCTTTCACATGTTAGCAAGGTTGCTAGGTGCATTATTAACCAAGTTGATTAGGTACTTGAAATCGTCTAGCAATTCCTTAGTCTAACTTTCTATTGGCCTAGATTGCACATGGATCCATTTGACTCGCACATCAAAAATATCCTTAGCAAACACATTTGGGTATAAATTGATAGTTTCAACTCAAATAATATGTCTGACAATATTATCTCTCATATTCATCAGCGGGATCACAAGCAAGTATGAGAGGTTCTGTGTAGGAAAGAAACAAGCATTTTTTAAAACATTTACATTTCCTTTAATTAGGATTTATCCATTTCATTGAATGTCCTCAAATTTTGTTCACCACAAATGTTGTTTCATTTAGACTTTACCAAGAGTATAGGGCTTCCTACCCATCAAAATTGGTAACCCCATAGGAGGAAATTTTTCTCCTATATTTGATAGCTAGTCAGGCAGCTAGCCAACTATTAGCCCCTTCATCCAACCATTTGATGATGATGTTCCATGTGCCTCTACCATTTGCATCAACCATTTGCATCAACCATTTGCTTCTCGCCATCCATAATTTGCACTTGGATGAAGGTCGGCTACTACTTGAAGGTACTTTGATAATTTTGCAATTGGGTTGTTAGATATTTTTTTGTTTTGGGCATTTAATATGGATTATGGGGTGATATGAAAGATTGATAGACCTTGACTATAATTTTTTTCTCTTACCTTACTAGGGGATTCAAGCTTTAGCCCTAGTCTAGTCGAAACTACCTTGAGTACTTAGAGTTAAGGAGGGACACTATTAGGAAAGGCCATGATTGAAATAATGTGTTCCATTCTCCCCTATACCATACTTAACACTTTGCATGCCACAAGAAAAACCCCATACCTCACCTCCATTCTTCAAGTTGAACTTGTCATTGATTCTTTATGATTTGGCACTCATATGTTCACATAACTTGATTTGGGCTAAAAAAATGTTTCTCTTAAGGTTGATGTAGCTAAAAGAAAAGAAAAATAATATCATGGCCATAATGAAAGAAGAAAACCAAAATGTAAGATATGGTTGGGACATAATGTTAGCACATGGGAAAAATCATAGCATGAGCTCTAACCTCTACATTAGACATCACCTAGTTCCTCACCATAAGATGCTCTATTACATGAAGAGGAACCATTGCATGTCCCAACATTTATGAGAAATGAACTGAATCATCTTAATGGGAACTCATATTGTTACCATCATAAAGAGAACTAGATAAACCTTAAGGTATAACTGGTAATACAAGTAATAATCAATAGAAGTAAAAGGCGCATAAGAGAGGTGGAAAAATAAAGCTAATAAAGGTAACTCATGCCTCCATGAGTACTCCCTCCTTACATCCATACACTCATGATATAGACAACCCATCAGTTAGTCCCTTTAACCATGGAACTCGACTATGAAGCTCTTTCACCTTCCTTATCATCGTTATTGTACACTAACACCTATGAGTTGAGGGGTAGACCTTGGAAATTCCACTTCAACTTGAGGGTTGGAAGCACCTAATAGGGTTGACAATTAAACACACCTATTAAGGGAGAAAACACCTTTACAAGGAATTTGTCTTGATATTGGAAGGCGATCCTTGTTTGAAGTATTAATATGCCCTTAACACTCAAATATGGTCCACTTGGATGCATTATTGATCTTAGTCTTTGATGGATGGATTTTTTCACTAGAATCCATGTTGTTCATGCTAGGTGGGTCATAACAAGCCAAGCCTTGAGGGCACCCACTCCATAGGTACCCAAGCCTATTAGAGATGTATATGGCCTTAGTAGATGCATTGCTGAGAGACTAGACCCCCTTAACTGTTGATTTCTGATAGTATTGGATGTGCTCTACCTACAAGATTTTGCAGGGAGGCTAGGACACATGCATTCCACAATAACAACTTTTTTGGGAAATTTCACCCGAAGGAGGTTTTAATTAAAATTATTAATTTTTTTTAATGGAGGCCTAAGTCTAAACTTACGAATTAAAATAATTAAAGGGTATTGATCATATTGGATATGGATCTTCTAGAATAAGATGAGGATCAAGTCAAGATGATCTAAGCCATTGATTAGAATCTAATATGAGTCGTTGATTGATCAACGAGGAGATTATAAGAAGAGGCTTGATGGGAATTTGGAAATACTCATCCAGTGATATCAAGAGATTGAATTCTCAAGAGAGAAGCGCAACAATTGTAGGAGAATTCATTAAGGAGACTTATTACAGTGAGGTGTAGGGATATCATTCTGGTTGGAAATTTTCCTAATCCGGAGATACATTTCAGAGGAGGCAGAGAGAGATCTAGAAGAGGTAGCATAGAGCCACATTGGGCATCGTAAATCCACGTTGAGGAAGAGTAACAACCTTGACGATATTCGTGAATTTACTGAGGAGATCAGATCCATGTCAGGATCTGGGGTGTGAGACTCGAGGGCCAAAGGATAGATCATTTAGCCAGTAGATTGATCAGCCAGAAGGAGTTACACAATCCCTAGAAGTTGTGATGAAAAGAAGTGCAATGACTGCATAGGGACTACACATAGGCAGCTTAGGGCTATCTATTAAGTGGTTGGATCAGGGTCGAATCTCCAGTGATAATGTGAGTTTGAAGCTTAGTATTTTATATTGTGTTACTACTTGATAGGTTTTATTATTTTATCCTACATAGGTATCCAATGTACTCCATCAGCTAAGGTTAACAAATTGGCCGTGTTCAAATTTTTGATCACAACAAAAATTATCTTAAAATTACATTTTTCTGCCACAAACCTGAGTTTTGAGCTCAAGGAAAGTCGCTAGCTATGGTTAGGGGTTAATTTCAACTAGGGTTATCTATGCTACCTATTGGAGGGATTTAACACTTGGTTGTGAGGTATTTTCCTCAAAATAAACCTACTCTCATGGATAATTTCTCCATTTTATGGCTAATGTTATTTTCCCTAGGAAAATATTTCCCTAGCAAAAACGAAATTTTTCACCTAGCTTCAACTTGGGGCTTGCTGAAGATTTTTTGTGCCATCAATTGATTGCATACATATATAACAACCCTTTTCTTTTCCTTGTGATTCTATACTATCTTGTTGACCTTGATTATTTATAAACCCTACGTCACTTTGGGCCCTCATTATGCCTCTTAGAGAATGTGTATTTCCTTATTATGCTAGCTAAGCCACGTTCTTAGGTAGAGCATCTCTACTGGGCCTACCCTTGTCACCTTTACTTGTTGGACTACATATATACTTGGTAACATGATTTAGGGAAGCCTCCATTGTGGTGAAATTACACTAAAGAGTAGGTGGTAGTGGTTGTTGTGATAATGGGCCACACATCATAATGTTGTCACTTAGGATAGATCTTGTCTTGTGAGATCCCCTTAAAAGACTTGCTAGAATTTTAGGAAGCATCTTCTACTGCCATTTCCAAGGAGGATTCGAATCAATCTCCCCATTATTTTAAGATTTAGATTTATCCCCTTTGAAGAGAACAATCAATATGAAAAAATAGATTATCTTTTGGTGACTCCTAAAACTAATCTGATCAAAACCTTGGATACTTCATCTAATGATACCATAGCTCCAAGAAAGAAGAAGACTACTTGAAAAAATATTGAATCAAATACATCCCCCATTATTCCTAAGAGCCTTATGGTTAGAAGTCTCTTTGTATATAACACCACCCATAACATTGTGGACAAACCATGACTTATAGTTGCATTTAGACCATCGGATTTAAGGCAATTCCATGTTTCTCGTTACCCTTTAATATAGGAACATTTTGAATGGTTGCTTAAGTTCAATGGTTCTAATGTAATTTTTGGCATTGTTGAGTTGGAGTATGGAATTGGCGCGATGGAATTGGCACGTTGGAATTGATGTAAACCTGAGTGCAATGATTTCAACTTTAGTGCATAGATGAGATCTCTCTGTGAAGGATATTATTGGCATGACTATGTGTCATTGATTGATCATGTTGAATAATGTATTGATTTCCAAGATATAAAGGAGAGTGTTTTGGTACCTACAATATTTAGTAGAGAACTATCATAGTAGTAGGATGCATGAAGATGCCTCAAAATATTATGACTATGATTGTTGGAGGTTTCTTCTTAACTAATTCCAAGGTCAAGAATGGAGATGTTTAACTTTGAAGGAGTTTCTATCTTGGGATATTAACTCATATGCTCTTGCAAAGTGCATAGATGAATGTGGCCTGGAAATACGCTTCCAATGGTATGTGGAAGACTGAAATATCCCAATTAATCAAAATTTATGATCGGTCAAAGATCTTAGGCCAAAAGGTCAACAATTCAGGTATATGTGCATATGTAGTTTCACATACAATCAAACAAAGGGACCCATTAGTGCCCAGGTTGGCACATAGTTAACGTGTGGGTCCACAATTAATTCGTGGTATTGATTGAATAGATGGTGGAGATCTATTAGTGCACAGTGACAAAAACAACCCAAGGATAAGGTGGTTAAAGTCTACATACATATAATAGAGAATCATGTATAATTTTTTAGCTAGTTGTTGTCCATATTATGATATACTCCAAGCCAGCCCCAAAAGAAACATAAAAGAATAGAAAAATTTTAATTTTGAATTTAAACTACTTCCAAAAGTCAAGCTGAACTACCATAAAATCATGTCAACCCAACCAAGAGTCACACTTACTCTGTCTCTTTCATCCACTATAAATATACATTCTACCTCCCTCACTTAGAGCAATTCTATCACTGAATACTTTCTATTTTTGTCCACATGTGTGAAGGAGAGAGAAAAATCCAGCCAAGTTTAAAGTAAAGTTTTACTTGCATAGACTAGTATTGTTTGGAGTTTTTATAGGCAGGTTGATTAAATTTTTGAGGTATTTGCAGAGGCTACCTGGTTGGAGGAGCAGTTTGCATTGGAATGGAGTTGTACCACCCGAGTGCCAATCCCAATCGATATGTGGATCAAGTGATCTACGTAGATTATCACTCGTGGGATATGTGGATCAAGTGATCTACGTGGATTATTATTGGTGGGTTTACCTTGAAGTCTTAACATTAATTTTTAATGTCTCAATAACGTGTTTTCCACTCTCCACAACACCTGCAAGTTCAGGAAACTGTTTACTATGTAAAATCACCCTTGGTGCGTATTAAATATTTTCTCTATCATGTAATTAATGTCAAATTTGAATGTTAACATAAATATGGTTGTAAAATTCATTTTTTATGTTGGGTATATTATATTTGACATAGTGAGGAGAAAATTGTGGAGGAAATATTGGTGGGTGAGGGAAAACCATTTTTACCAAGTTTTATAGAAGTTTACTCTGCAACCCTAGTAAGTAAATTGTTGTGTTTTTTTTTTCACTTGGAGGAGCAACCTCCAATTTATCACACTAATGTTATTTTCTTATGTTTTGACATATAATATAAAGTGTGTGTGCTAGTTGGGTTATGGTATTAATCCTTCACAAGTAGATTTACGGCAACCCCCTTTATTTTACTCTGTTTTTTTTGTTGTGCATAAAATTTATGTTTTAATTAAATCCTTGTGTCTATTTGAGCTAGTTGACTTTGCTACAATGGAACTGTGTAGAACAACCTATTTCTTAGCTCCTTTTCCCTATTTGCTTTTTCTAGCAATAGACTGTGATCATTGGTATTCTCGGAATTTTATGCCATAAAAACAACTATGAGTTAGAAAACATCATGTGTTATATTAGAGAAGATAATACCATGAATTAGAAAACATCACGAGTTAAGAATACCATGAGAAAAAGGATGTTGTACGACTTAAATACAATGTCTTCATTTTTAATCATGTGAAGTTAAGACTTGTCTGACTAAATTTTTGGAAAATTATTGATTAATACAATACAATAGTAAATATGAGAAGATATTCAAATAATTAATATATTAGTATGGTATTCATAAATTAAAACACACATGTGAAATAATGCGTTGGATCTGATTACTTCATAACACTTGTAGGTATTTCAAGCTTTTCAAGTAAGTGTGAGAGATGATATTCATAAAATAAAACACACATGGAAAAATTGAATGAGAAATGTTTTTCAAATAATTGTTATTAGCTGGTGGAGATTTGTTAAAATAATCAATTTGTTACTAGTAGGTATCAATATCCTTCAATGGCCTTCCCCAACTCTAGAGCTTTAAGAAACTTCATGGTTGGAGTTTTGAGATTCTTCACTGCTGAAATGTTGAGATACTTGTAACATCTCCTTCTTTGAATTAGAGCATATTGGTTATTGTTATATCCAAAGCCAAAATCAACATGGAATCCAACATTAAGCTAGAATCTACTAGACCATACTCAACAAACACCCTTATTATTTACCGTGAAGATGTTGTGCGTCCTCTCATCATATGAAAATATTTTATTTTGAGACACGAGTACCTCCTTTCTGATTTCAGAACAATTTGATGCATTCTTGCCCAGCTTTGCAAATCATTGTCCTGTAATAATGCTACTAATATTGATGTTGTTGGAATCACGAGCTCTCTTATAAACATAAATGATGATGTCATGTGATTTTCTAATGTGAGATCCACGGGAAAGGGTTTGGAAAAATATTTTGTGGTCTTCAACTTTCACTAAAATCTCTCCTTGTAATTAAAAACATTAACAATCCCAACAAATGAACTTGGAAACTTTATGTAAGTAAAACGCCTGCAATGTGGTGCGAATATTTGATTTCCTAATGTAAAGAGGAATTTTACTACTAATATCCATTACTTCTAGTTGCCCCACCATTCTATCACAGCAACATAGCATAGCTAATTCCGCAAAATAGGAAATTTTTCTTACAAAAAATTCCTTTGATTTTGGAATAAATCTGGAAAAGTGTGGATTTTCTTTTGACTTTTTGATAGATCACTATTTTAGTATTTCATGGACTTCCAAATGTAAATTTAGGATGTCTACTTGGATCTAATGTTAAATTGCTCTATGGTTGCGCAATTGCAAACATATGATTGTACTTTTTATATTCAAAGACTTTGAACACCACTTTTGACAGATTAGAAATCATTTGAGATTCATTCAATGCTTTGAGGAAATTTTTCTATTTCGAAACATACATCTTCTTTGCAACCTGTTTGTCATACTGGAAATCCTCCAACTCCAAATTCTTTCTCACAAATTTTTGCATAAGCTCCACAAAAGTTCTAGGTAGAGTCTTCCTCACAATTCCCTTCTAATGGACAAGAATTTGGGCGAGCCACAAATTCAACTTGGGAAATGGTTTAGAAAAAGTACCTCACGCATATAAATAGTTCAGATTCAGCTTCCAATGTGAAAGAGATCACCTGTTACTAATGTATTCATGATGTCTCCTTACAATTTTATTTATGTTCATTTATCTTTATTCATGTGTTAAAAACTTAATACAACTTTAATAGTTAGTTTTTTGTAACTGAAATGGTTCAATGGAGACTGAAGACTTTTTGAAGTTAGAAAAAGGAGTTTTACATTTTGCTTGTTTGTGAGCTTGATTTCATGAGAAGTTGTGGCCTTTTGATTTGATGAGATGTTGTTGATGAGACATATAGGTATTCAGGTTTACATTTTGCAAGTTTTTATCATTCTCATAAATGTGTTGATCTTCATCTTAAGGAGGGGGCAAATCCTTTTCTCTTCGCATTCAAGGATGCCTCTAGAGGAAGCTTCATGGAGTCCAAGCCTTGATGTTGAGTGGGAATTCTTGGACTTCATGAATTGTCACTTCAAATATATGCCATTGGCAATGGACAATTTCAAGCATTTAATATCTCACATGAAAGTGATGCTTATGATTTAATACAATTGAATAACATTTTGTTTACTAATTTTTATTGTCAGTAATTTTTTATATATCATGATGCTTCTCAATTTTATGCCTTACAACATTTTCTTTTCAACATTTGGTGAAATTACTAGTTAATTTCCCAATCATAAAATAATTAACTTCTGATTTATATACTTCATCCGGAAGATGTTTATAGGCCATGATTTTATTTTCATTGAGTCAAAGACATTAGTAAAGGCTCCCTAGGATGTACATTTTCAGTGTATAAAAGTATAATTCAAATGTTTTAAGATTAGCTTTTCATTAATCATATTTGGAAAACTCTCCATTTAGCTTTAATGTAACACCACCTAGAAAGTGATAAGACGACTCCAATAACATTTATTAAAATTCTTGGAGTGCTTTCAAACAGATTTATATTGGAGTGGTCGTATCACTTTCTAGGTGGTGCTACATTGACTATCAAGAAGCTAAATGGAGAGTTTTACAAGTATGATTAACTAAAAGATGATATTAAAACATTTGAATTATACTTTGTAAGGCATAAATTTGAGAAGCATGGTGATATATAAAAATTATTGATAATAAAAATTAGTAAACAAAATGTTATTCAATTGTCTTAAATCATAAGCATCAGTTTCATGTGAGATATTAAATGCTTGAAAGTGTCCATTGTGAGTGGCATATCTATAAAGTAACAATTCATGAAGTCCAAGAAGTCTAGGTCAACATCAAGGCTTGGAATCCATGAAGCTTCGTCTAGAGGCATCCTTAAATGCCAAGAGAAAAAGATTTTCCCCCTCCTTAAGATGAAGATCAACACATTTATGAGAATGATAAGAACTTGCAAAGTCTAAACTTTAACAAAGATATGCCTCATCAACAACATCAACATCCACAAGTGTGAATTTTTCAGAACCTAATAGAAAGCCACAACATCTCATCCAATCAAATCAGCTCACAAGAATAATGTAAAACTA
>APFE031562245.1:0-12364 GCA_000404065.3 Pinus taeda | reverse complement strand
AGGATACACCAGTTAACAAAAGAAAGAGTTGGTAGTATGCACGACCAATTTTTCTGTAATTGTAGGACATTTATATAGGATGGGATTGAATGAGATGCTCTAACAGTATGTGCCCAATTTTGAACAAAATAGCATCCTCACCGAAGTTCATGGAGGAGCTACGGGAGGACATTAGGTAGGAAAAGCGACAAAGTAGAAGATTTTGCGTGCAGGTTTGTGGTGGCCTACATTACATAACAATACCAAAGCATATTGTAGGGCGTGTGATGCATGTCAGAGAACGAGTAGGCCATCGTGAAGGGATGAACTGCCTCTGAATCCTCAAGTGTCATTGCATCCATTTGAGATATGGGTAATCGACTTTGTAGGACCGATTCAGTGCCTAGGTAAGAAAATAGGTGCGCACTATATCATCATTGCGACAGAGGATCTGACGAGATGGACAGAGGCACAACCGGTGAAGGATTGCACAGGGGCTACAATGGAAAAGTTCTTGTTTGAGTATGTGTTAACTAGGTTCGGTTTCCCGAAAGTGTTGATGAATGATCGCGGTACGCACTTTCTCAATGAAATGATCAGCGCGTTGACAAAAGAGTTACAAGTGTATCATCAAAAGTGTACACCATATCATCCTCAAGCTAATGGAATAGTTGAGGCCTTCGATAAGATCTTGGAGAATGTGCTGAAAAAGATTTACAACGTGAAACATAATGATTTGGATGTGCACGTACCGGCAGTGCTGTGGGCATATAGGGCTACTTGCAAAAAGCTAATAGGACAGACACCTTTTTAGTTGGTTTATGGTGTAGAAGCTATGATGCCTATGGAATATATTGTGCCTAGTCTCCGCATAGAAGCTTTCATAGGAATGGTGGACTTCCGATCCTTGGAAGAACAACTCGCGTAGCTAATGGAGCTCGAAGAAGACAGATTCTTGGATGGATTCCATCAACAAGTCCAGAACGAATGAGAAAAGGCTTATAATGATCTCCACATCAAGCTGTGCACATTCAAGGTAAATGATTTAATATTATTATATGATAGTAAGTTCACTAAGTTTCCAGGAAAGTTTCAGATGCACTGGTTGGGGCCATATGTCATTAAAGACATCACATATGGGGGCGCGATTTAGCTCGCAAAGCTGAATGGAGAACCTTTTCTGGGAAGAGTGAATGGAAGCTGGTTGAAGCCGTATGCAGGAGATCTATCTCAGTGACTACATGACAACTGAAAAGTCTTAGTGCTCCACGCATCTGCAAGGGAGCGAAGGAATATAAAATACACTTCCCAGTTTTTTGGACTACACGACAGGGGGGCTGCGTGAAAAAGGGTGATGTCACAGTACTAGAATTCGTGCGAAGGGAGTTGTTAGTGTCAATGTCTTCACACTGCCATCAGTGATCAAAATTCACTCTTTTTCATTCATATTAGGAGTCTCATCCTCAATAAGTTGCATTCCATTAGGTCATGGATCAACTGATGGTAGGGTTCATTTTAGTTTTTCCCCTCATGACATATATCTGCTGACCTCTTTTCATGTGTAATTCAGTCAATGGTTCAGGTCCAAGTTCACTGTCACTTTATTTCATTAAATAGGTCTTAGGTCTTAGGGTTTCACTCTCATTAGGTATTAGGGTTGCACCATGTCAAACTTTCAATAGCCATTGATGAATAATGGTCAGCAGATACATGAGGATGATAATAATGATCAGAAAATCATAATTTGCTAATTTGTAAGCTTAATGAAGTTCTCACCTCAAAACTAGTTTTGAGGTGAAAATAGAGTGTTTGTATTTTATCTTCAAATTGGATGTAATTTTAATGTTCTCATATGTAATAATGCTTTCCTATTGCTTCTGGATATCTTGTCATGTTACCAAGCACCTACCACTGCAAAAGTCAAAGAATTTGAGCATCAGTCCACCTATCAAAACAAAAGAGAACAAACCCTAATTTCCTCTTCCACTGTGCTAGGGTTGGCTATGGGAGCAGAGATATCTAAGTAGAGAGGCATGAGAGATATCAGAAGGAATGAGGCCATATCATATCATTAAACATTAGGTCTCCACCATTTGTCAAGAAGTCATTCCAAGGAACAAGCCATTCATCATACATAAGGGTTGGCTTTTCTTCAAATTGTGTTTCTGAGCAATAAAAGATGAATTTGACAAAAGTGAGAGAGGTTTTTGTCCATCATTGACTCAAGAAGAAAATATTATTTCAGTTTTTACACAGGTTTCATGGTTTGAGAGAAATGTCAAATTCAGTTGCCTCAGGAGAGTTAATGCACCTTTGGAGTGACCTTGGGAAAATCAATATTTCTCCTAGCCTGATTGGCCAAATGACTTGTGCGATGAGTCAAATGATAACTAGGCACAAAGAGCTTTCCAATGAGCTATCATGAGCTCAATTTGGAGTTGAGGAAGACCTTAAAAAGTTGACTGCAACAACACTCTACATTTGGGCAACCTCATTTTGCACATTTTGACCAGTCTTGGGATATTTGACTTTTGACAAGGCAAATGAACTCCAAATTGAAAAATTCAAGATGTTCTGGAAATCGACTCGATAAGATTTTCAATGAGCTATCACAAACCCAATTTGGACACCAGGAAGGCCTCCAAAAGTGGTCTGCAAAAGGCGCTATGAATAGGATCAGTGGCGCTACGCATAGAAAAGGCACTACGCACCTCGCAAAGTTTGATAGTGTAAAATTACACTGGCGCTACACATAGAAAAGGCACTGTGCACCTAAGAGAGGGCACTGTGCACCCATCCAGCGAAGCCTAAACTTCCTCCAAACTTACCAAATCACTTCCAGATTTCCTCTTGAAGGTAAGTACTGTCATCTTATTGTTGTTTAGGGTGCTTTCATGAAGATTTTTGCTTGGTATTTCCTCTTTTAAATTAAAACCCTAAATTTTCTGTTCTAAAACCTAGTTTTCTTAGTGATATCACTCATTATTGATAGTAAACCATCATTCCCTCTATCCTATTACACTCCAATCACTCTCTCCCTAAACTCCACTCCCACATATATTTTTCCCTAAATTCCATTCCCACATACATTTACCTACTCCTACTTACACTTTCCCCAAACCCTACAAACCCTATATACTCCCCTAAAAACCCTAATTACTTCCCTAAAACCATACCCTCTCTCCTAAATCCCATTCACATTCCCTAAACTCTGTTTACATATCATACATTCACATACCCCTCCATACACTCCATTCCTCCACTTTGTTTTCACTTCACCATTGTCCATACAACCACAAGTGTTCAAAACCATAGGCACATATTCAAATGTTAAATGAAAAGTTCGAAAGGGCCAAATACATTATCATTAATTATCTTGAGCAAGAAAACAAACAATTGACCGACAAGCAGGCCCTCATGGAGATCCAAATGATCAAGGAAAACCAACAAAAGGAAAAGAAGGAAAAGGTCAAGATGACTTCCATTGAGTAAGAGATTGAGAATGACCAGGAAAATTGGCTTGAAAAGGTCAATATACACCTTGAAAATCTTCTTGAGACGGCCAATAGAGACAAGAGGATGCTTTGCCACATGGCCTATCACTATTTGACCCATAACAAAATATGTAACATAAGAATGAGGAAAGCCTTAATGGCCAATTAGGAGCAAGACAAATTGGAATCCTAGTTGATGCCTCATTAGCTCATCAAAGCAGTGGATGAGGGTGCCTTGTTCCAATTTTGGGCAAGTTTTGACAAATTTTAGTCATTTTCAAATTTGGAAATTTTGCAACGCAGGAAATTGCAATAGGTGGCGCTGCACTTTTGATTGGGGCACTTGTTGGAAGAATGGATTGCATATTTGGATTCCGCATAAAAAAATAAGCAAACCCATAAATTTTCATCAAATTTTGAGCAAATATTGGTCACCTAAAGGTCAAAAAACCATCAAAAAATGACCTCTTTGCCACTTTTTGGACACACAGGAAGTAGTCTTGGGAGATTCCACTTTTTATGGGGAAAATGACCTCCAAATTCAGAAATTCAAGATCTTCTGGGAACCAGATAGGCAGACCTTTCCAAAAAGCCATCGTGGGCTCAATTTGGTTAAGGGGAAGGCCCCCAAAACTGGGTTTGAAAAGGCGTTGCGCATAGGATCAGTGGCACTGCGCATAGGATGAATTTTGCCAATTTTGCTCAAAAGTCAAAATTTCGCATAGTTTTTCTACAAGTTGACTTTTACTCTCATTTTGGATGAATCTATGAATGTAAATGATGCTATGTTATGTAAATGTAATTGTAAAATGACTCTTGAGGGTAGATACATCATTTTGAGGTGGTTTGAGAGTAAATGAATTAGTTTCCTTCGTTTTAGAGGCAAGCTGTTCCACTGCCTATATTCCTGTTCTTAGTTTAGATATGGTTGAACCACCCCTCTTCTCATGGATTCGACCCCTGATGGCTAGCATAGGTGGTTTGATGCCTATATCATGTACTTTCTTAGTCATTTGTAAGGGTTGGACTCTTGTGGATGCTCTGAGCTATATTGTACATCTCTACAGCAGTGTGGCAAGGAAATAAACCAGGGTTTGCAGCTATTTTTGCGAGATTCTTGTGGTAATGTGTCTTGGCATTGTTTCTCCTTCTATCATTAGTTTTTATCATTTTTTATATGTCCCAAAATCTATTTCATTCTTCTTAACTAAATGAATCAAGATAGATAGGTAGAATACAATGATAACAATGCTTTGCCTTGGGAATACATTTAGTTTTTGATGTTTTCAGCTGTTTGAAGAGGATTCATGATCTTTGCATGCCCTCCTCAACTCCTCACTAGTCTTAGACCTACCATCTCACTCAATTCCAAGTGCCAAAACACTTACCTACCTTGCCCCACAAAACACCCTGCAATTCTGACTTGATTTCCCAGACCCAAAGCTTCCTGCTCCATTTGATCCAGCAACAAAACCTTCAAAATCAACCAAAAAACCCTAGAGCTAATATACCTAGCCTAAAATCCATATTCAATTCAGTCATCTCAATTGAGATTGATAAGGAGACAACCCTCTCCTAACCTGGTAGGGCTAGCTACCAGGTTAAGTGTGGTTTGTGGTTATCCTAAGATTGCCTCCCTTCAGCTTGAGGTTGATCTAGGCTCTAGCAGGAGCTATGCTATGGAGAGAGATACCACGCATAACAGCCAGAAAATGATCGTTAGAGTCATTGTTTATGATTTGACAGCTAGGAGACGGTTAAGAGGAGTGGGTGGGCGACGTTTAAGGCTGAAATATTTGGAGATCTGCCTCCAAATCAGAATTAATGGACGAATTTTGGGGGGAACAGTTGGATTTGAATTCAAATTCCCCTACAAATTACACATGTAAGTCTAATAGAGAACACTTTGCACCCTTAGAGTTTTTGAGCTGTGTTGTCCGTTGTTTATGAATCGTGAGCTCTTTGAAGCTTTGATCACAAGGCCCACGTTTGATAAATTTCCCGAGTTAGACAGGAAATTCATTTGCAACATCATGTCAAGACTAGGTCTCGCTAAGACTGCAAGTGTTGGAGGAACTCTCGCCTCCGAAGGAGTTGGTCCAGAGGTTGTGAGCATGGAGGCTCCGACTCTTGTGCTTACGACATCGAGGTTGCCTAGGACAAAGCCTACGCTAGTGTGAGAGACCCAAAAGCCAAAGAAAGACAAGCAAAAATAACCAATGCTAGTGCACGAGTCACCTAGGAAGCATTTTGCTGCCTAGTCGCAGAGGAAGGATAAGAAACCTGAGAAGGTTGTAGATTTGGAGGCTGAAGTGAGAGCTGAAGATATCGATGTAGAGGGCATGGAGCCCATCACGAAGTTGCTGGAATACATCCCTCCACATAAAGGGAAGACGAAGGTCACTAAGGACCCAAACTAAGATAAATTCATCATTCTCATGCCCTTGTTGCCAGAAAAGATACATTCGAACGTCCGTGCCTGACGCGGGTTCTCCTTTTAAAAATGGAAGATTGGGACCTGGTTGACCATGAGAGGTTCCCTCACCTCGTGATGGAGAATTATATGAGATGGGCATATTACAAAGATTCAGGTGTCACTAAGTTAGAGTCAGTTGAATGGATCCATGGATTAGAGCAATCCAAATTGTTGAACCTGTTGTGGGTGCCCCACTACCACCACTCCAACATTAATACTACCTGTATATGGCAGCTACTTACTCTAGTGCACGATGGGTGCTCATGGCTCAGTGTGCCTATCCCCATCATGGACATGCTCATACATAGGATCACGCACCTTCTACACGAAGGTCTAAATGTGGCCAAGGAGTTTGGTAGAAAGACAAGCGAGAGAGACTTGGCAAAGCATATGAAGAAGAAATTCGAGCTTATCAAGAAGCCGCGTGGGTGCTCCATAATATCCATCAATGATCTTGAGGTAAAAATTTCCACCTAGACACTAGTTGACAAGGTTATAAGGAAGTGTCGTGCGGACAAGGTTCTGGTGCCTGTGGTGTGATTGGCTGCACAATGCATGGAGGTGTGCAGTTCAACTAGTTGCGATACTTAAGTAGTGAGTTCCTTGCGAATTGTCGCGAGGCCCAAGATGAGAGAAAGACCTTCCACTGCACGTGGTTGTTGCTTTCCATTGTGTTGGTTACTTGGGATCTACCGTAGGACAACCAGTTTCCTCCCGTGGAGGCTGGATTGCCAGAAGTTACACAATTTTCCTCCCTCTAGGCCATGAAGGACGCCGCGTGGGTCACTGAAACAAGAATTTTCTGGGTATTGATGGAGTCAAGCTTTCGCATGGCCATCAACCAATTCCCATGGTTGTCCCCAACTGGGTATGAACAACTATCTGAATATGCTGAGTTCAAGGTATACTTACATTGCATTTACGTTCGGGCGCGGAAGGACCCATAGTAGAAGTCGTTCGATCTATTGTATCTTGTCACTAATGATGCCATATAGTAAGTAATCAAGTGCTCACCAACAGATTGGCGTACTCCATCTAATTTGGCTATAGGTACCAGCAAAGACATGGGGATCTCAACAGAGAAAAAGTGGAAGGATGCAGCGAAGCAGGTGGCGTAGAAATTTGCTTCGTAGTGAAAGAAGGAGGTCGAAGAGAAGGCCTAAATGGAAAAGGAGCACACTGCAAAGGAGCAGGCTGAACATGAATATCGTGTATCTGAACAAAGTGTTAAATCCCCTTCACCTAAAATCGAGGAGGAAGAGTAGTCGATGCAAGGAGGTGGAGGCAATGAGGGGCAGAGCACCCCATTGCAAGTAAGGAAGTGTAGGGAACAACAGTAGGAGGGGTCCTGAAAGAAGACAAAGGTGACTAAACCACCGATGGATCCCATTACACTGACGGAGGGCAATCTCGATGAGATTGGGGACAAAGTGCATGATACTACCACTAAACTATTGCAACAATTTGAGCAACAACACATGCAGTCATTAGGTAATATTTAGAACAATCTGCACAAATTGCAGATTGAGACCAACAAAGCACAGGTGGGCACAGGTCAGGCCAGCACCATGCAGACAAGCCTGGCACCAGGGACAAGTTAGGCTACCGATCTGGTCAAGGCAGTGGAACTTGGGAGAGTTGCACTTCCAGAAGGGTCCCTGAGCACGGAATCGGACAATGACAAGATCATCGTTAGCACCCTGAAGAACATTGGCCTCAATATTGCAGTGCTCCCCAATGAATATCTTCACGCGCTGCAGATAGGAGTAACAACGGAATTGAGAGAGTGGGAGTAGAGAACTCTTAGTTTAATTACCGAGTACATGGTGAAAAATGAAAAAATGTTCATCGAGAAGACGTAGGCCCTGAAGGAAAGGGATACAATCCAGGTGGAGAGCACCCGTTTGGAAGCAGCAGTTGCAGAGGTGTGTCAAACAGTGCCGAAGTTGCACATCCCTGTGGATGCGCAACTAAAGGCCAAGATATGAAAACTAAATGTGGGCATCTGTGATGCAAAGGAAGAGGTGGTCTGAGTTCAATTTGAACTCAATATGAAAATCATAGAGCTGGAATTCAAGTCACAGCCTTCAACTCTGCCCGAGGTCATGGAACAATGCAGCACTGCCATCTAGGAAGGGATAGGTATTGTGGATGTCGTAGTTGTTGACAGCAGAACTTTGTTTGAACAGGCCATGGAAGTGGTGATGACCCTGCAGGACGGTCCCACCCTGCAGATATTAAGTACAGATCATCTGTGAGCTCCAACAGTAGTACAATGAGGTTAGGGTGACGATGTGCTCCATTGCTACAATACAACACCTAGCCAAGTTGCAAGAGGCAAAGCAGCTCCTTGTACAAGTGGAAGCAGTGTAGAAAAAAGAGGTGGTGCTTAAGGCACAATTGGGTCCTTGGTTGTATGAAGCCTACCAAATCTCAGCCAACATTCAGGAAAAGATGATGAACTTGCAGCTCACACAGTAGAAGATCAAGCAAGCTGACAAAGGACCAACTACAGAGCAGCTGGTCAAACAAGTGAAACAGGCAGCCACACAGAGCACGATTGAAGTAGCATTTGTGTAGGTGGAGCTGGGGGGTATTCGCAGCAAGATCACCGGGGCAGCCCAGTGACTCAAGGGTGAGTCACGACCTTTGTGTTGGTTGCTTGTTGCGATGGGGTCCCCTGGGTTAGTTTTGGGGCAAAAGCCCAAGTTTTTATGTAAAAATATGTAAAGTCTTTGTGAATTGTGGACATGGAGCGTGGATTTAGTTAAGAGTAAAAAATGGTTTTTACCCTCGTTTATGTAAACTTGAGTCAGTTTTTGAAGATCTACCCATGGTCTATGGACCATGGGATTGTATAGATAGGTGTGTCTTAGAGAGTCTAATGGAGATAGAAGTCTTGTTTCTATGGGTACGATGGAAGGAGTCTAGAGAGTTAGTGTAAGGAAGTAAGTCTTAGAGGGAGGAAAGGCTCTACAGCTGAGTGCGTAGAGGCCTAGAGTAGTGTCTGTAGCTGAGTGCATGGACCCCTGTAGCTAAGTGCAGGGAATTGATGAGTCTGTAAACCTATACTGAAGATCAATAAAGAAGGTTGTTGCAGAAATTCCTGTGTTTTATCTCTTTAGTATGTTATGTATGATTTTGATATATGTTGTGATGAAATGATGCCTTTATAAAATAATAATGTATTGATGTGCGAATTTACATGATCCATCTTATTAACTAAACACAATTAATGTTAAGTAATTACACGGAGATCGTAACACTTTCTGTTAAAGTTATCGAACACTTAGGTAGATCTGAGTAAATAATGATCTAAGGATAATCTATGGTGCACATAAGTAGCTAATTTTCCTGTTCAGGGTTTGCAAAATCTAGTTGTAGACCTTTGCAGAGGTCTAGGGGCTGATTGAGGGAAATTAAAATGCTAAGCCTTAAGGGCTTATATATTTTCACGAAGGTAGATCTAGGTCATAAGAAGACATCACACTAATCTATGGATTCGGAAGCTAGGTTCTAGCATCCCCCCATACTGCTTCGGGTGAGACTTCAGTTTGCGCTACTCAGGTTGATGCTGAAAGGGCCAATAGTGTAGGGTTTTTTTGGGTGCAACTACCTCTGAACCTGGGTTAGGACCCACTAAGCCAACAAGAATCGGTTGAATAGATACCTATACATGGACGAAACTAAAGCCTTTTTCTATTTCTTCCCTTGTGAATTGCACGAGTGGCTATCTAGATTAGCAGAAATTCAAGGAACGTGGAGACTGGATGACCCTATTATGTGGACCCAAAAGCTGGTGAGGCACCTAGAAGCTTCATAAAACAACATCGTGCGAGCTATTGATCATTGGATTGATCTAATATTATGAAGACTTGTCACTGAACTTGTGATTGATACGACCATCAACTATAGTGAAGCTGAACGCAGGTTTTTCAAGGGATTGCGAAGTAAGTACTTAAAATCTCTAAAAACCTAGATTAAGATGTTGTTGTGTGAAAAAAGGGTTATTTCACTAGCTTTATGTTTGGGACTATGTGAAGTGGAAGACCCTTTAGAAGGAACGAGGAATCAGGCTCAGAATAAAGTGCGTTGTTAGGATCTTCTTCCAGCGACGATGAAGGAACTATCCTTAACACACCATGAAGTGTGTTGTAGATAGTAAGTCAAGGTATCCCAAGGATACCTCATCCATCCAGTCCACCTCCACCCCCACCTCCACCACATACACCTACACCCTCACCTCAACCTTCACCACCAAACCAACCATTCAACATGACAAGCACGATGAATATGCCAATCTTTAAAGGGGTGGGAAGGGAAGGCCCCGAATCATTATGTTTCATTGTAGATGTTGTGTGGACATCGCAGTAGATTACTGATGATAATATAAACAAAGTGCAGTTGGTCACAGCCTTGCAGGATAGGGTACTGACCTGGTATATCAAGTTCTGTCATGATAGTCTTGACATTATGATGGCAGAGACTCAATAGGCATTGACTAGTGAGTTTAAGAAGCCTAAGTCTCAAGTGCAGTCTGTTACAGAGTTTAAGGAAATACAAATTTCCTCGTGGGATTTTGATTAGGGGCTAAAATGCTTGATCTAACAAGCTAATATGAATATCACGGATGATCAACATAGACACTAGTACACTGCATTGTTGTTGCCTCATTTGAGATTACCATTATCACAACAGAAGATAGGAATGCAAGCGGAGGCTGTGGAGATCACGATGAGGTTGGAAGACTCACTAGTACAGGATACGAACATTGGAGTACAACAGATTTAGTCACAGTTGGAAAGCCTACACATAGAGCTGCAAATCTTGAAAACACGGAAGGAAGCTCAGCTAGAGGTGCACGTTGAAGTCTGGTGTATAAAATGTAAATAAAGGGACATAATAAGGATCACTGCCTTGTTTATTAGAATTATTTGATCGGAGGAGGTCCTATTCTTTTGAAACTTGAGAATATTGCGGGACCAAGCACAGGAATACCATTATGGTGCGCAATCTACCAGATAGCTAGAAAGCACACAATGGATAATTGTCACCTTTTGCAAAGGTTTGTATAGAAACTACAACAATTGTTTTGTACCTTCTATAAATTGGTTGGAGGTGATGAGAGAAACTACCAAAGTTACAAACTGATGATGGAAAGAACCCCTACCTATTGAATGCAGGTGGAAAATCAGCCTTAGGATCAGGGCATGGGTACAACGCACGGAGGATTTTAAGGCCATGGAAGAGGAAGAGGAGGAGGGGATGGTAGAGGTCATTGACAAATCATTTGTTACAACTATGGTGAAGTAGTTCATTTCGTGCATGACTATCAGAACCCAACGTATATATCTTGTCAACATTGCAGATAGTTTGATACATGATAGAAGATTGCCCAGTATTGATAGCTAATATGGAGGAGAAAAAGACGAGCCTATGAAAAACATCCAGATGATAAGGGTGGAGCCTCGCGAAGAGGATCATAATATTAATATCATAACGTATAGTGGTATGGCCATGGGGGAAGATAAAGGAAAGCAACTAGAAACCGAAGGATGGGTGTGCAAGGATGCTAAAAAGGAAGTTGAGTTTGACCTCAATTGGGCTAGAGAAACTTTTATGGAGGTCAAGAAGAATTTTGCTGAAGGTTCTACATCAAGGAGTCAAGAGAAATCAGCTGGAAATAGTGAAGTGTAAGACATGGACCCCTTGCTATTAGCCACTTTTCTAAAAACTTGTATGAAGTTGTTGAGGGATAAGAAGGCAGTGGAAGGGATCCATGAGCTAATTGACAATTGTACGGGAAAAATTAAGATTCCTTCAAAATAGCACGTTGTGAGGAAATTGGGTAAACATAAGAGTGAACAAGGCATGAGATGAGGCTAACTACACATATTGGAGAATATGAAATGGATCAAGTCATCCTGGATTTGGGTTTTGATGTGAACGTACTATCTAAACAGACATTGGAGAGGATAGGGAAGCCTATGATACAATGGTCTCCTATACAGATACGCATGGACAATCAATAGAAGATCATTCCTATGGGGCGCCTGTATGGGGTAACAGTAGACATTGAAGGAGAAAGTGCTCTGGCCGATTTTGAAGTAACTGAAATAATGGATGACAACAATCCTTACCCTACACTACTAGGAATTGATTGGGCCTTTGACATGGATGCAATAATTAATTTGAATAAGCGAAGAATGACATTTGAAAAGAAGGCACTTAGGGTTATCGTGCCACTGGACCCTATCGAAGGAGCGCTCTACACTGAACCAATCCGTGAATATGAGGAGGATGATGACTTGGATCAAATATACAATATTACTACGTGAGATGAGGATTGGATCAATTCTACTGTAGATCGGCAGATTGCATGGGATCGAGATAGCTCTTGTACCTCAGACTTAGA
>APFE031562238.1:2285-31310 GCA_000404065.3 Pinus taeda | reverse complement strand
TAAAACAAATCCTGAGATTTTATTCATGATGTTAGTGTCAATATTTCAGTACTACCATTAGTGATAAAAAATCATCTTCTCATATAATATTAGGGTCCCATTTTGAATTTTTTATCATTCCACTAGGTTTTCATGCAAAATTTTGGTCACTGAAGGTTGAGTTAGGGTTTCCTTTACTCCTTTTAGAAATTTACCCCTTGCTAACTCATTTGAACCTTCCTCAGTATATGTTATCCATAAAGTTAATGACATCATGCATGTCAAGGTCGCATTAGGTATTTTAGGGTTTCCAAGGATCAAATAATGTCTCTTAACCATGTGAGGATGATTTGTAAAGAGAAATTCTTATTTCATCATGTAATGTCATGTTCACTATATGTAATAAGTAATGTTCCTAAGTTGCCAACTCAATCTCTATATGCCAACTTCATTAAGGAAAAGTCAAATTCAAAGAGTTCTCAAATACCATCAAAAGATCAACTTTTCAAAGGAAATAGTTAAGTGAAAGGGTAAATTTTCAAAGTGTTAAGTAAATGCCAAAAGGATTTTTCTTTTCCTAAGGTTGTCCAAATCATCATTTTCCACAAGCACTAAGCCCTAATTTTCTCTCCCAAAAAGCTGGGGTTGGCTGTAGAATCACACACATCTGAGTAGAGGAGGCCTAAGGTAGGTCGTTTCAGCAAGTATGAGGTCATTCCAACTCATAAAAATAATTTCTCCATCATTTTTCAAGAAGTCATTCCAAGGGACAAATCATTTACCACACATAGGGCCAATTTTCTTTCAATGTATGTTTCCAAACAAACATAGATGAATTTTACAAAAGCTGGAGAGGTTTTTATCGATCACAAGAAAATAATGAAAAACCTCCTTATTTTCTCACACAAGTGTCACAAGTTTTGAAAAATGTCAAAAATACAGTTTCTACAAGAAATTTGTTGCACTTCTGGAGCGACCTTGGGAAAATCAATTGTTCTCCTATATGGAGTGTCCAAATGACTTACTTTATGAGTCAAATGATAACAAGGAAGAAATATATTTCCAATGAGCGATAATGAACTACATTTGGAGTTGAGGAAGACCTCCAAAAATTTCTTGCAATATCACACTTCATTTTTGCACCATCATTCTGCGCTTTCTAACGAGCCTTGTGAGAATCAACTTTCGGAGAGTCTAATCAAGTCCATGCTGGAAACTGAAGGTATATTTGGAAACTAGATAGGAAAATAGTTCCAATGAGCTATTATGGGCTCAACTTTAACACAAAGAAGGAAATCAAAATCACACTACAATATGGAGGGAGCATTTGACCCAAGGAGGGTGTGTTTAACGAGTTGCCTATCAAACATGCCACAAATAGGGTGTTGTGCTCTTTTTTGGGGAATGATAAGAAAAATTCCAACCTATTTGGATTCAAAGTGATGAAGACATGCATCTTGTGCATTTTCTAAGAATTTGGAGGAAAACTAGTCAACCAAAAGGCTAAAAAACAACTAATAAATCACCTTTCTGCCTCTCTTTTTGGCCTCGTCACTCTGCCTTTACCAGTCTTGGGAGATTGGAAGTTTGATAGGGAAAATGACCTTAAAATTGAAACCTAAAGGCATATCTGGAAATTATACTCGAAGGGATTTCCAACGAGTTATCCTGGACAAAATTTTGACATCGAGAAGGGACCCAAAAGCAGCTCTAAAGTTGGAGGGCGTGTTTGACACTAAGAGGACACGTTTGACAAAGGAAGGGTGCGTTTGACAGTATTCTCCAATTTTCACTGTTTCTCTCCAAATTTCTGATTGCTTTCATTTCTCAGGAGCTTTATATACACAATTTTTTTTGTAGTTCCCTTCCTTTCCATATTTCTAACATATATTTACAAGTTTTTGTGGAGATTTAGATCTCCCTCTGGATTTAGATATCCCACTAGAGGAAATAATTTTTTTTCTTCTCAAGGATTGCCTTCATACAAATAATGCATCTCCATTCTGGCTCTCCATATTTTCTCGTCTCATCTCCTCTAACAACAAGGATGAGACTATTTCATCAAAATTCAAGGTAGTTGTATTTCTACATATTGCGACACCCAAACTATCCCACAAAGCTTGTAGAAAACACAAAAAACTTATGCAGTTATCATTGTCTAAATTTTTTATATCAACTGATAAAAAATTTCTTACAACATTATTAAATGTGTTTACATGCTCTGTCACCAAGTCTCCTTCCTTCATTCTCAGGCTATATATATTTTTCCGTAGGAACAATTTGTTCACCGGAGACTTATATTGGTAGAAAGCCCCTAACTTGACCCACAAATCCTTCACTGTAGCTTTCCATGATACATTCAATAATACTAAATTTCATATACACAACCATATTGTGGTCTTTGCCTTCTAATCCAACATCAGCCAGTATTTTGCAAACATTTTCATTGGTTTGGTACTGAGATCTACCATGATCCACTAATCGTTATCCACCAAAATATCCTCCATCTTGAGCATCCACAACTCCAAACTCTAACCAATAAATTTATCGTTCTCTATATTTCCACAACTTTCCATCTTCTTTCACTACAAGAATCGATCTCGCAGATCTCCAATTGAACAGTTCTACCACAGTCCCTAAAAAAACACTTCAACAACAATGGCATTCCCTTGAAGCCGGAACAAATCTGATACCAAATGTAGATTTTAACCGTATACAACAATTACATGCAAATGAATTCTTAAAATAAAAAATATACAATGAAAAGAGCATAACATAAATACTCATTGATTTTCCAGATTAATCATTTCATTATGTTCCTTTCATGTTACAATATATAATATATATGATATATATATTATATATGTCCAAAGAAATTAATAAACCCTAATATATTAACCTTGGATTATAACATAAGCATAGTTCCCTTCACTAAATCTACAAAATACATCAAGCAGAAAACCATAATGCGTAAAACCATGTGCAAGACCCATGCACAAAACCATGGGTAGGTCCTCCCACAATCTTTGGGTCCTCCCCCCATCCTTGGTTCCACATAGATATAGGAGAAAAAATATCTCATTCGCTACGCTAAACCCCATGTTGGGGGACTACCGCCCCCCTATAAACTCCCAAATAGGAGTGGGCTTCCACCCCCCTATGATGCCATTGCTACACGTGGTGCAACAAACATGGGGGCCTACCATCCCCTGCCTATGTGCCTAGTCATGGAAATAATATAACATACACCCAAAAAATTCAAGGGGTAACCTCCTTTTACAATGAATACAATGTATAAGGCAATACTTGATGATACTATTACTAGGTCTCCTTCGGACGTATATAGGAGACAATGGATATAATTACAATAAAATGGGACGATTAAAGGTACTAGCCCACATAATAATATAGAAATAGAAATGTAATTACCCAATATATCTTAATTAATGGCGGGCTTTAGGGTTAACATGGGGTTTATATGGGGATTAGTAGGTCATATATGTTGAACTATAGTTTATCAATGCATTGGTTGTTACCATCGAGGGTTTATCTAGGATAAATGGATACCCATTGAGTCTACATTCAGTCTTTAAAATAATGAAGTGTCTTGGTTACTCCCAAGAATTAATTGGTATAATGATGTCCTATAAAATTCCTTCTCGAGTAATAATTTATCTATTTTCGAGTTGAAGGATATTATTTGTATGTTGTAACTATTTTGTTAAGTTAAATATTAGCTAGGTATCCTTGTTAATTAGAGTAATTGTAGCTCACAAGTCTCCTAAACTAGTCTATATAAAAAATTTTCTAATATACACGTACGTGATTCCCTAGATCAAAATGCATGGGGGTGAAGACTTTTCGTAAAACTAGGTTAGCAAGCTTCCCCATAACATTAACTACACGGGGTATTTTTTCTCTCTTAGGTTTCTTAATGTATATTTCCCTAATTTATTTATTGTATAATAGTGCATATTTAATGGATTGAAGGGGTGGTATATTCAAACATAATTTTCAATTCTCCTAAAATACAATTCTTTTACTTTTTGTATGTCTTCTCTTTCTCTAGCCTTTCACAATAATGGAGATCTTACTAAGAGGCCTAACTACCTCATTTTATATTTTTCAATTATCTTGTTAGGAATGTACTGTTGGTCCTTTCCACCTTTTATTAATGAATCATAGCCACTTAATGCTATGTTATGTGCCTTGGTATGATTCCTTTAGCCTACATAATGAAGGTAATTTTCTCATTAGATTATTCTATTCACAAATTCCATAGGAATCTAGTATGATATTTGTTCATTCCTTACTTGCATGGAAAATTGTACGGGCTAATATTCATAGGTGGGATAATTTTCCACAGTTTTTCCAAACAAAAGATTCACCAACTTCCATAAAATAATGATCGCCCAATTTTATATTATAAAACATTTTACATTAAATATCAAAAAATCATATATAAGTATATATAAAAATATAATAAATTTTAATGTTTTTACAAATATATGCCCAAATATTTTATAGTTTTTATATTAGAGACTAGTAAGATTCATTGAGGTTTATAAACTTTAAGATAAATTTCCATCCTTAAAATTTTCCCTGCTTATTGGCATGTTTCTTTATTCATTTGATGAAGAAAATAAACAAGGCTATAATAGCATCCTCTTAATTCATTTTTATCTTCATGGTGTTCATCTACATATCCAATAAATGTAAAATATTTTTTTCAATTATTCTAACAACCTTTATATTTCTTTTTTTGCGAGATTTGTAGTGATAGATTTTGAATATTGTGCAGAATAATTTCTATTACCCTGTTCTTTAAACTTATAGACAAAGAGTATTTTTTGAACACTTTGTTTATGTCATCATAATCTAACTAGAAAATTTCTCCAATGGAAAGGAAGTTCAAAGCCTTAATTAACTCTTCACTCACACCTCTAAGAGGCACAATTTTTGGGTATTCCTGATCTAACATGCAAATATATGTCCTCTTCTAACTATGTTGAGATATTTCTTCATAATATTCTATGGATTCACTCTCTCTTTGGATCATTCTAGAAAACTAATCTCTAGTTTCTCTAGAATTGGAATGATACATGCATTTCTTTATGAAGGTTTTCTTCACTTGTTGGTGTACATGCGCATTACCTCCTGCTATTTTTAGAAGTTAGAACTTATAGTATGCCTATTTTTAGTATGAATTTTCATGTATGAAGACATGTGGTAGTGATTAGGCATTGACTAGGTAGTGACATAAAGATATCTTATCCATTACTCCACACTTCCCAATCCATAACCTAGTTATTCACAAGTACATAATTCCTTCCTCCTTCTAGGGACATTCGTGAGCCAGAACTTTATACTCTTATCGTTTTATCATAAGAATACTTATCCTTTGACTTTTAGTTCCATTCTTGGAGTATTTCATAAGTTCTTTAGTTAAGAGTTTCATGTGTGTGTTCTTACTATAATTATCACTTATTTATGGCTTACCCTATCCTTATCCAACCTTATTATTGCCCTAACTCTATTTTAGATGATAAAACTCCATTTTTGGGCTAGTTAATTGGATCTAAGAGTTACTTTTCTATTAGTTGTGCATGCACAAAGAACCATACCTAGTGCACATTACTTTTCTCTATGATTTTTCTATTTCACTGTAATCTAATCAAGAAATGGTTTAGTCCATTGGCAAGAAATTCAAATTGGTCTTTCAGTCTCTTAGTCTATTTGAGTGTTATTTTATTCCCTATTCACTCTTTTTCATGCAATTGTTAATGTATTTTTTTTCACACAACTAGATCTTTTGATTCCTAAAATACAAGAAGGTATCAAAGAATTTAAGGATTTTGTGAAAAATATACTCATATTATTATATGTCATATAGAATTGAACAACCCAAACAGAATGTATCAACTAATTATCATTGTTATTCATACTCCATTTAACTATTTGAGGGGAAGCCTTACATAATTCTTCTAATATGAAGGAAAATTATAGTCATTATGCATAGTAAGGAAAATATCAATTTATCTCTAGTGAAGGAAAGGTACTTTAACAAAATGGATATGGATTATGTGACATCATGGTTGTACATTTATATAGTTTTTCTCTTCCATATTGATTCTTTTACAACTCCAAATGACACATGAACTAGGTTATATGGGTTATTTGGAAATATGGATGGGTTAAGAGGACATCAATTCGGAAATGAGTTCACATATTTGAGCCCATGAAACTTCAAAAACATACAATACTTCTTCTCTAGATCTAATATTATAATTGAATAGTTCAAGGTATGTGGCATTGATAGAAAATAGAAGAACCTTATCCTATCAGTATTTCAAATTAAAAAACTATGTATTCGAGGTTTGTCTGTTCTTTCCACACTACTAGAATTTATATGGGAAAAATCTAGAAGATGCATTATATAGACGACCTTGTAGATTCAGTAATTAACTAGCAATATAAGATTATTAACATGGGGGGTATCAATATACTCAATACCCATGTACCTATAATGCATGATGATAGCAAGAAGAACAAGTAGAAATCAAGGGATATTGATCACATAAATGGAGAAAGCATTGAATCCACTAAGGAGATTTTGATCACTAAGAGAGGAAACCCTCAGAAGGAGAGAAAAACGTGAAACACTTATAACAGTTTTTTTCATCCAAAGAATTCATATATATTAAATTACATTGATCTTATGCATCAAGTACTTCAATAACACAACTTTTTATATTGCATATCGAATTGTGTGAAAAAGAAGATTAAAGACAACACAACAAAACATCAAGATAAGGGTGATTTGTTTAATATTATCACTTCAGTATTTGATATATTTATCTTAGAATTAGGTGTTTCTAATAATATTTCATTATTTTTCTTCCTTTATACCTTGTTTTAGACCTCATAGGAGACAAAACTACTATGAGAGTATTAAGATAAGGTTAAGAAAACATTGATTATAGAAGATTTAAGAATATGTTACATGTTATTAATCTCTTTGTGAATCTCATCTATATATACTAAACCACACATGTAAGTAAAGGTCAATGAGTCTAGTTCACACTTAGATTATAGATTTTTGGTAAAAATATACCAGATGTGTCTCTAGGTTGATTCATGCAAACTAGTTATGAAATGATATTTTGTTTTTTAATATATTTTAAAATGAATAATAATGCAACAATGAATATTGAATATCTTCGTTCACTTTAAATGTCAACCTATGTTTTGTGGAAACTTATGAGGTGTGATTCAATATGCATGCAACTAGAAAGATATTAATTTGAAATTAAATAGAATTCTAACTAGTTGCATAGGTGGAATGTTGGAGTTTAACAAGTCATTTCCCTATGCTTCATACCATAAATCTTATGATATTCATTGTAACTCCCTTCACAATGTGCAAGTGTGGATAAATATATTAATTCATTTGTGAGGGAATAAAGAAATAGGTAGGGAGAATTTTAGGGATGAAACTTTATCTTAAATTTTAGAAATCTTGGCGAATGTTATTAGTACCTAATATGTAAATTGTAAGATGTTTGAGAAAATTTTTATAAAGTTGTTTTGATTTCTAATTATAATTTATATTATTGCATATATAATTTTAGCCACTTTTTTTGGTAAAATAATTTTATACTCTAAAATTTGGGCGAATCATTTCTAAAAAAATAGAAATTGGCCAATTTTGTTTTCAAGAAAAGCATGAAAAATTAGCCAACCTGCAAATATTATCCCCTAAAATTTCCCAAAGAAATAGGTTAATGCATTGTTGGGACTAGGTTACTAAATGATGCTATTAGATATCCAATCCTTATAGCTTTTAGAAATATTATATTTCTTATCAAACATGCTTCAAGTACTAAGTATTATAAACTAAATTGTAGCAATTAAATGAAGGAAGTATAAATAACATAAAATTTATTCAAAGACATGAAGAAAAATGTATAATTTTTTGAAATAACATGAATTAACTAGTTATCGTAGTGTACTATAGGAATTAATAGTTGTATCATAAAAGTATATAATCAACAATGAAATAGAATTGAAATATAATAAAGAGATGCATATATGTGTTCTCAGATCTCTTGTTGAGTGGGACCTAATCAAGGATGCTATTGGAACCCTGGTTTAGATAAGAAAAACTAAAAAATTCAAAAAAGTTATCTTATTCTCTTATTGAAAACATGTCATCACGATAGGGCAATGGGATTTATCCTACTTCAACATGAGGTGTTGGTAGTACTAGACAAATAATAACATTGAAAAATGTATAAGTTCTCTAGTCTATCAACCTATCCTCCTATGTATGATTGGAGGGAAAATCTAATTGAAATCCTAATATCATCTTTGATTGATCGGTGTTATCCTTAAATCCTACATTAATTTTTGGGATCTCAACCACCCTATGCAATTCAAATCCTCCAATTTAATAAAATAAGAAAATCATGTGCATACAAAAAATAAATATAAAACTAACCTTAAGAACCCATAAAAAATATATCTTTTCTATATGAGAGTCAATTTTTCCAGAAAATTGTATCAAAATTTTCAATAGGATAGGAAAAATAATTCATGAAATGAAGGGCTAACAACTATGAATACCCTTTATTATATTCTCACTTCCTCATTCCTTTCTTTAACTACCCACCAATTGAAGCTAAGAGTCAAAATTCTATTGGACATGCTTTTCATGTCATGTTGCCATGAAGGTGTTAAATAAAAAACCACACAATTGACACTAAATAATAATATAGTTTGTGCAGAGGATCATGGTGTTAAAGCTGTTGTTAGTGTGGATTTCATATTGTTGACATGTTTCCTTCACAAGTGGTTGAGTGCACTTGCAAAGTTCCTTACCAATTTGTTAATTGTGGTTGATAAGTTTCATGTAATTAATTCTCAGAATTTTCCATGACATGAGAGAGTTATAAGGGAGATGATACTACATTGATCTAGAGTGATTGGAAACAATATACATCATGTGAGGATATTAGTCCCTTTTCTAAATAAGGCTTTGTGATTGTGACACATACATCACATTACCATATCGAATTCGCAAAATGCAATTACATGCCTTCCTTTATGATTATATTTTCTCCCCCATCCCATAGGGATTTTGAATAGATGTTTATTGGGTGTACTTTTAAGGCACTCCTTGATGTTAACGTCATTAGTTAAAACCGTGTAATCCCACCTACCTAACTAGAAAGAATATCTCCCATTAGAAAGCTTTGTGATTTAGATCAATCCTTGATCCAACAACTCTGATTATGATGGGGTATTTTAGACTTTTATTAAGGAGAATATATTTCAAAAACGTGAATAAATACTATTAAAACAAGTGAATGGAGGCGATAGGGCTTACACCATATGATTTTTATTGAATACCTTCTTTTTATGTGCACTCTTTCTTCTCTCTCTATGTTTCTCAAGTGCACAATGATTTCACCATCATTTAATTCATTTGATGCTAAGAGTGTAAAAGAAGGTAGTTTCTTTTTTAAGAGTATAAATGGATAAGGCTTTCACCATTGGAGCTAAAGTGTATTTCTATATTCAATGTATTTTTCATTGTGCCCTTCCTTTTAACTCAACTATGAGATTACTAATGACTTTGTAAATGTCGACCTTTTCTCATTGTAATACTTGTCACATGTAAGGTCACATGATATTTTTATATTAATAATAAGGGTGTAGCTCTAAGCTAGAACACAAGTAATATTCAAACAAGGATCATAAGCCTTTATACTTATAATGATCATCAATACTTAATGAAGCCAAGGTTTCAACCAACATTTCAATTTACATGCATGTTTTTGAATCAGAAGAATTCGAAATGATACTCATTAATGAGTGTGCCATATCAGGTGTTTTGTCTTGGGGACAAAATTCCTTTGTGGGATTGTTGAGAGAACCATAAAATTGAACTTGGTGCACTAATGGGAAAAATCTTGTAATTTCAATTCATGCAAGTAGGATTCAATTTTTTACTCAAACTCAGATCATACATATGCGAAAACCATAAGTTATTGGTTTTACCAAGAACTTAAGCCATTAATAATGTAAGATATTCTAGCTCTATTACATGTTTATTCATAACCTAAGAGTGAAAGAAACATAACTATTTTAAAATATAGGGTTGCTTTTCATTTGGCAATTGAATGGAGCTTATTGCTATAACAACTAGATTTCTAACCTAACTTGTATAATGAATACTATATTAAGGGAATTCAAAATGCAAATGTAATCAATTTTGGAGCTTCTTGGATGGGTTGATAGTTTATCCACATTGACAAGACAAACATTAATATTAATATTGGTTCTAAAGAGAAATAGAATCAAGAATCATATATCTTATTTATCCACAAATATGAATACAATACAAAATATTATGATCTAACATTATGAAAAAATATTTTGTGCATAATTCAATTGGTTCGACCTATTCAGATGGTTATATAGAATAAAATGTTGACAATAATAGAGAATTTCCACAATTTATAAATTAACATATTTAACTAAGAAATCAATATCGATTACTAGTGATGCAAACCTATTATCATTAGTTAGATAGTCATGTAAGTTTAGCCCTTTTGGATCTGCACCTTCTGAAGATAGAAGGACAAAATTTCTTTTTGATTTTATAATAAGTAAATAGCTTTCTAGGCATAATAAATAAACCTATAACATTGGAAACGGTTACTCATTGTTGAAAGTAGTTAATAGTAATATTATACTCCCTAAATACCCCGATGAATATAATATTTTATATTATATACAATATCAAATAACATAAAAACACTACAAAAATAAATGGCATAGCCTTCCTCATATTAATTTTCTTCACCATCAACTTCTATATCATTAAAATCTTTATATATTCATTGTGTACACACTCCTCTAGGCTATAAAAATATCTAATGTATTCTTCATGGATTTGGAGAAAAAATTTCTAGATGGCTTCCATCAATACTCATACTATGCACATGGAGGATTTATTTTCATAGACATGAATAATATTCCCTTGATTGTTATTCACTTGACATTCTTCATATATTGGGGTGTTTCTTCCATGGATACACCTTCATATTAATATTTCGGATTACTAGTTCAAAAAATTATTACATCCTACAGTATATTCATTACAGGCTTAGGTTTGAAGGGCTCCTTCACAACCTTGTTATCCTCATTAAATGAAAATTCAAAATGACTAGTATTTAAATTCCAAGAATCCTTTACCTCTTCTTGATTCATGCCCATATGAAAGAAAATTGCATGGTTTTTTTTATAGCACTTACTAAAATCATCTAATTTAAATGATTTCTTATACAATATCCATTTGCAAAGACACCCATTGAATCATCTATTCTAACAATTCATATAGGTCATAGCCTTATTTTAGATGGGTAGTAGATTTATGACACCAATATTATTATTTAGCACCACATGTGTTATATTTGAAAATAGAATCCCCTTGCATTAAATTATTAATGAGGTAACAATTACTTGTTCCAGTGATTCTCATTTAGTTGAGAAGTCTATGATAAAAAATAAAAAATAAAAATCATTTGTAGTAATGCATAATCATGCTTACCCTATCATCCACTTGATCAACCTTTCATAAATAATTTCAACTCCATATGTCAAGGGATCAAGTCCCAATTAGTTGATAAATCTATGATAAAAACAAAAAACAAAAAAAAAAAATCATTTGCACTAATGCATAATCATGCTTACCCTATCATCCAATTTGTTAGCCTTTCATAAAACAATTTCAACTCCATATGTCAAGGGATCAAATCCCAATTAGTGGAGTCACTAAGTGAGTTCTTCAATTCAATAATATATCATGGCCAACATATTAGGGAATTGGCCTTTGTCCTTTAGTGGAATCACTCTCTATTGTTTTATGATCCACTTTATCAACCTTTCATAAAACAATTTCAACTCCATATGTCAAGGGATCAAATCCCAATGAGTAGAGTCACTAAGTGAGTTGTTCAATTCAATGATAAATAGTGGCCAACATATTACGGATTTGGTCTTTGTCCTTCAGTTGAGTCAAGGTTTATTGTTTTAAAGAATTGTCATCAGCATTGTGTTAAGCCATTTGGGTTATTGTTCTAAATTTGAAAAATGTAATAGTAAATTAGGGTTAACATAGACATGGTAGTAAGATGTAGGAATTAAAATAAATAGGAAAACAAGAATCATGAATTGAAATTAAAAAAAAAAAAAAATTCATGCAAACTGTTTTTTTTTTTTTTAGGACGATGAGGTAAATCAATTTTAAAGATTTCAGAAAGAACAATTGTTCAATTAAATAAAAAAAGCATTAGTTTTATTAGATAGGTCAATATATTCTTTAAAAGAAACCTTATATACACGATTACAAAATTTCAGAAGATATCCATATAATGCTTTTGTTATTAATTTTTAAAATTTTCACTCATGTGTGGAAGAATAGGTTTAGTGAAACAGAGAATAAGTCGATATATCCGTTAATGAAAGGATAGGATAGCTAACCTGTATGAGTCTGACAATTCCATTTCTAATTTCTTAAAAATTTGGCGTTCTTTGGTTCATCATTACATTCTGCCCAGTGATTAAAAGAAACTGAAAAAGCGTAACCGTGAATCGAAATGAAAGGAATGAAAAACGTAAACATTATTTCAAATTTTAAAAGTTAATGATAAAACTCAGTGATTAAAAGAAACTTGAAAAAGGGAAAGCATCAAACGCAGTGATTAAAAGAAACTGAAAAGGAAAAGGAAAGAAAAACATGAACGTTTTATGCCTGCTTTTTTAACGGACGCTCGGGTAGACCAATTTTAAATTCTCTTCCATTTGTGTTTGTGGAAGAGACACGAATTTGTCTCTGAAACAGTTCTCAAAAAAGAAGGCCAATATATCCGTTGAGACAAACCCTACATATATCTATCTAATATTGCAGAAATTTCTCATTTACTTCCTCCTTCTCTTCTCTGGCCCGATGTGTCTATGTGGGGTGTGTTTATGTGTGTTTGGTTTGCTCTGGTATATGTGCTTGGGCATCTCAGTCTGTGTGCTTGCGCGTGTGCCTGTGCCATGTCTGTCATATGAGGGAGTCTATGCAAAGTCAGTCATGTTGTATAAAGAGGCAATTGGATCATCCACTACTGCGGAAATAACTCCCTAGCTAGCTTCAAAGGAAAGGCGGCCATCTTCTCCGCGTCTTTTAATTTCAGGTACATTTCTGCTCTGATTGTTTCTCTCTACTTTGATAAATGCGATAGTTTTTTTTAATTCATTTCATCCATTGCAATGTATTTCCATGTACATCAAAATTCTTTTTAGTTCATTTCATCCATTGCAATGTATTCCTTTTATTTCCTTGAAAATTGTTGAAGGAATTTATGTCGTATGGTTGTGAGTCGGTTATCCTCCTCCTCAATTCCTCTAATCTCTTGTCAAATTCAACCATCCTATTCATTTCCATTTTCTTTTTGTTAATTTCTTGTTCCCCGAAATCCGGGTTTCCTCAGCTCAAACTACACAAGGAACAGGGTATATTTTTTTAATTTTTGAGTGTATTTTTTGTTGCTTTCTTTACCTACCTCATCATTCCATCCACTCGTGTATCGTGATGTTTCATGTAATTCCTTTGTTGTTTAGTTCAGTTTAGTTTCTTATTTCTGCCTATATCAAATGGAAATTCTTTTATTTCCTTAGTGAAGGGATTAGTTTCTGTTATATTGTTATGATGGATAAATTTCTGTTATATTGTTATGATGGATAGGAACCTCCAATTAAAGAGCCGACTATGGTTTACTCATTGCTCCTCCCCAATAACTCTCAGGGCTTCAATTACAGGTACATTGTTTCAATTACAGGTACATTTCTTTTAATCTCTGAAACCCTAGTCCATCTATTTCAGTTTTCTTTATGTTAAGTTTTCAGCCCTGTAATCCCTGAAATCAAGAGTTCTATAATTTTTCTTTTTTTTAATTTTGAGAAATTGTTTTCTATTATTTACCAATCCCACTAATAATTGCATTTCTGAAAGTATTTTCTATTGGTTATAAAATTATCCCATTCCTCCATAATTTGCTTAGTTTCTCCATTCATAATTGAAATTCCTTCTCATCCAATCAATATTCCATTCTATTCCTATTATTACATCCATTCATGCAGTGCTTATTACTACATCCATTCATGCAGGGCTTATTAAATCATTATAATTTCCCATTAATTGATTTGGTTGTATTTTCATTTGCATGTACGTTTAAACATTCTAGTGTGTTCAATATTTTGTTTCTCCACTAGTTCAATTTTTTTAGGGTGTACCATAGTTTCCATGCAATTCCTCTATACTTTAGCTTTATTTAAATTGGGTGCAGTTTGATATGAGTTATAAAAATCAGTTGCGGTAACCTTGGCCCCGGAAATCCAACAACGTAATCCTTTTGTAGTTTAGCTTTATTTACTAAGGGATATAGTTTGGTGTAAGAATTCGTTATTGTCACTTGTGTTCTTCACTGCTGCCCTCTTATAATTAAATCTAATTTTTAGTTTGCTTGAATCTAATTTATGAAACAATGTGGTTTTATATTAAATGATTGTCGGGCTTTTATATTTTAGGAATATGTTGTTAATTAATGTTTTATAAATTTCTATGTTAAATTTTGGTGTGTATATAAATAATATTTTGGTTATGTTTAATTTTTAATTAATGCTATGTATTTTATTTTTTAAATTATTTTTTATTAATATTATTTAGTTTAATTTATTTTTAAAATGATTTTTAAAATTAAGTTAATTAATATATTAATTAAATTTATATTATATTATTTTAGTGATGTAATATGGTATATTTGTTTAATTTAAGTAATATAAATAAGAAAGTTTTGTTCTAAAATATATAAATTTACATTATAAAATTAAATTTTAATAATATAAATGTCAATTACAACACACTCATATATAGATATATAATTTCTATAAACTTATGTAAGGTTTAATGAAAATAAGATAATGTATAATAAAAAATGATTGAATTATATAATATAAAATGATAATGCTTTTATATTCAAATACATACCATAAAATAAAATTGTAAGTAAATGTTTTTTAACACTCATTAATTGTCTCAACTACAATATGTATATAGATAAATTATTATACATTTAGTAGAATGTAGTAGGCTAGGCTAGCTAGCTTAGGATAGAATAGGCTAGGGTAGGCTAAGGTAGGCTAGGGGAGAGTAGACTAGGTTAGACTAGGCTATGATAGAGTAGGATAGGTTAGAGTAGGCTAGGCTAGGGTAGGGTAGGTTAGAGTAGAATATGATAGGCTATAGTAGAATAAGATAGAGTAGGTTAGGCTAGAGTAAAGTGGGCTAGGCTAAGATAGAGTAGGCTAGGATAGGCTAGAGTAGACTAGGTTAGACTAGGCTAGAATAGAGTATGATAGGCTAGGCTGGGCTAGGCTAGGCTGGGCTAGGCTAGGCTAGGATACGGTAGAGTAGGCTAGACTAGTGTAGAGTATACTAGGCTAGGTTAGTCTAGAGTAGGCTAGGCTAGGCTAGGCTAGAGTAGGCTAAGCTAGCGTAGAGTAGATTAGGCTAGAGTAGGATAGTCAACTAGAGTCAGCTAAGCTAAGATAGGGTAGAGTAGCCTAGGCTAGGCTTGAGTAAGATAGGTTAGGGTAGAGTAAGCTAGGCTAGGATATGTTAGAGTAGAGTAGGCTAGGCTAGGCTAGAGTAGGCTAGGCTATGCTAGGTTAGGCTAGAGTAGGGTAGGCTAGAGCAAGCTAGAGTATAGTAGGCTAGAGTAGGCTAGAGTAGAGTAGGCTAGGCTAGAAAAGGCTAGAGTAGAGTAGGCTAAGCTAGAGTAGAGTAGAGTAGAGTATGCTAGAGAATGTTAGGCTAGAATATAGTAGGCTAGGCTAGGCTAGAGTATTATAGAGTAGGAGAGAGTAGGCTAGGCTAGGTTAGAGTAGAGTAGAGTAGGATAGGCTAGGCTAAAGTAGAGTAGGCTAGGTTAGAGTAGAGTAGAGTAGAGTAGAGTAGGCTAGGATAGGATAGGATATGCTAGGCTATGCTATAGTAGAGTAGAGTAGGCTACACTAGGCTAGAGTAGAGTAGAGTAGGCTACACTAGGCTAGAGTAGGTTAGTTTAGGCTAGGCTAGGCTAGAGTAGAGTAGAGTAGAGTAGGCTAGGTTAGACTAGAGTAGGCTAAGATATTATAGGATATGATAGGCTAGGTTAGGCTAGAGTAGAGTAGAGTAGGCTAGGTCAGAGTAGAGTAGAGTAGAGTAATGTAGGCTAAGCTAGGCTAGAGTAGCCTAATAGGCCAAAGTAGTGTAGGCTAAGATAGCCTAGACTAGAGTAGGTTAGACTATAATAGGCTAGGTAGGCTTGAGTAAGCTGAGCTAAGCTTGTGTAGTTACTCCTCTAGTCTAGCCTAGGCTAGCCTAGAGTAGGCTAGACTATGCTAGAGTAGGATAGAGTAGGCTAAGCTAGGCTACAATATCATAGAGTAGGCTAAGCTCAAGTAGATTAGGCTAGGCTACAATAGAGTAGAGTAGAGTTGACTAGAGTACACTAGGCTAGGCTAAAGTAGGCTAGGCTAGGCTAGGCTAGAATAGGCTAGGTAGGCTTGAGTAAGCTCAGCTAAGCTTGTGTAGTTACTCGTCTAGTCTAGCCTAGTCTAGCCTAGAGTAGGCTAGACTATGCTAGAGTAGGATAGAGTAGGCTAAGCTAGGCTACAATATCCTAGAGTAGGCTAAGCTCGAGTAGATTATGCTAGGCTACAATAGAGTAGAGTAGAGTTGACTAGAGTACACTAGGCTAGGCTAAAGTAGGCTAGGCTAGGCTAGATTAAGGCTACAATAGGCTAGATTACAGTAGAGTTAGCTAGGCTAGAGTAGGCTAGGCGAGAGTAGGCTAGGCGAGAGTAAGCTAGGATAGGCCAGAGTAGGCCAGGATATGCCATAGTAAGCTAGGACAGGTTAGAGTAGGCTATAGTAGACTAGAGTAGAGTAAGGATAGGCCAGAGTAGGCTAGGATATGCCATAGTAAGCTAGGCTAGGTTAGAGTAGGCTATAATAGAGTAGACTAGAGTAGAGTAAGGATAGGACAGAGTAGGCGAGGATATGCCATAGTAAGCTAGGCTAGGTTAGAGTAGGCTATAGTAGAGTAGAGTAGAGTAGAGTAGAGTAAGCTAGGCTAGAGTAGAGTCGAATAGAGTATAGTAGGCCAAAGTAGGCCACGCGAGGCTAGAGTAGTATAAAGTAGGCTAAGGTAGGGTAGGCTAGAGTAAGGCTAGAGTAGGCTAGAGTAGTATAAAGTAGGCTAAGGTAGGGTAGGCTAGAGCAAGGCTAGGCTAGACTACACTAGGCTAGTCTAAGTAGGATAAGCTAGGCTAGGCGAAACTAAGGCTAGATTTGGCTAGAGTAGGATAAAGCAGGCTAAGGTAGGTTAGGCTAAGCTAGGCTAAAGTAGGCTACACTAGGCTAGACTAAAGTATTCATGTTTTTTGGTCGACGTTTCGAGTTTGAAACTAGACTCATCATCAGGACAACTTGTCATGATGATGAGTCTAGTTTCAGACTCGAAATGTCGACCAAAAAACATGAACACTGTGGAAAATCCGAACTCCATTCAAAAATCACACCACAGTAATCTGCAATCAAAAATAGACTAAAGTAAGCTAAGTTAGGCTAGGATAGAGTAGGTCATATTAGAATATGCTAGCCTAAAGTAGGGTAAGGTAGGCTAGAGTAGGTTAGAGTAGGGTAAGGTAGGCTAGAGTAGGTTAGAGTATAATAGGATGGGCTAGAGTAGGCTAGGCGAGAGTAGGGTAAAGTAAGCTAGTAGGCTAGAGTTTGTTAAGGTAGAGTAGGCTAAGGCAAGCTAGGCTAGAGTAGGTTAGATGAAAATAGGCTAATCTAAGCTAGAATAGGATAGAGTAGCCTAGGATATGCTAGAGTAGGTTACACAAGAAGAAGAGAGACAAATATAAAGATAAAATAAGCTAGGCTAGAGTAGGCTAGGCTAATGTAGACAAGGCTAGGCTAGAGTAGGTTAGGATAAGCTATGCTAAGATAAAATAAGATAGAATAGGCTAAGGTAGGTTAGGCTAGGGTAGGCTAAATTACTCTAAAGTAGGCTAGGATGGGCTAGAGTAGAGTAGGCTAAACTAGGTTAGGCCATAGAAGGTTAGACTCTAATAGGCTTGGTTAGAGTGGGCTAGATTAGAGTAGGTTAGAGTAGAAGAGGATAGGAAACTATAAACAAAAACTAAGATAGGCTAATGTAGGAAAGTCTAGGCTAGATTATGTTAAGATAAGCTAGGTTAGGATAGAATAGGATACAGTAGGCTAAGGTAGGCTAGGCTACGATAGGCTAGAGTACAATAGGGTAGACTAGGTTAGGTAATAGTAGGTTAGAGTAGAATAGGCTAGGCTAGAGTAGGTTAAGCTAGGTTAAAGTAGGATAGAGTAGGCTAGACTATGCTAGAGTAAATTAAAGTAGAATAGGATATACTAGACTAGGCTTCACTAGATAAGGTTAGAGTAGAGTGGGCTAGGTTAGGTTAGGCTTCACTAGGCTAAAGTATGTTAGGTTAGGCTTGACTAGGCTAAAGTAGGTTAGGTTGCAGTAGTTTAAACTAGGGTAGGCTAGAATAACCTAAATTAGGCTAGGCTAAGTATGGAAAGCTAGAGTATGCTAGGCTAGGCTAAGCTAGAGTAGATTAGATTAGGCTAGGCTAAGCTACAGTAGACTAGATTAGGCTAGGTTATAGTAGGTTAGAGTAGGCTAGGATAGACTAAGCTATGATAGGTTGGACTTGGCTAGTAGGCTAGAGAAGGCTAATCTAAGCTAGGGTAGAGTAGACTAGCATAGGCTAGAGAAAACTAAGTTAGGGAAGGTAAGGCTAGGCTAGTTTAGGCAAGAGTACGCTAAGCTAAGCTATGGTAGAGTAGGCTAAGCTAAACTAGAAAAAGCTAGGCTATAAAAGGTAATACTAGGAAAGGCTAAGTAAGAGTGGGATGACATAAGCTAGGGTAGGTTAGGATAGAGTAGGCTAGGCTACGCTATATTGGGATAAGATAGACTAGGATAGAGTATGTTGCACTAGGAGAGTCTAGGCTAGAGTATTCAAGTCTAAAGTAGGTTAAAGTAGGGTTAGAGTATGCTAGGCTAGGTTACGCTATGTTAGAGTAGGATATTATGCTAGATTAGGTTAAGTTAAGCCAAGGTAGAGTAGGCTAGGCTAGGCTCGGCAAGGGTAAGCTAATCTAGGCTAGGATAGAGTAGGCTAGGATAGGATAGACTAGGCTAGATTATGTTAGGCTAGACGAGAGTAAGATAGAGTTGGTCATGCTATTCAAGGCTAGGCTAGACTAGGCAAGGCGAAAGTAGGTTAGAGTAAGGTAGGTAAGGTTAGGCGAGGCTACATTATATTAGGCTAGGCTAGAGTAGACTAGGCTAGGCTATAGTAGACTAGGCTATGCTAAACTAGGCTAGTCCAACCTATGCTATGTTAGAGTGGGATAGGCTAGGTTATAGTAGGTTATTCCAACCTAGGCTAGGCCAGAGTAGACTAGGGTAGGCTATAGTAGTCTAGGTTATGCAAAGCTAGGCTAATCCAACTGAGGCTATGTTAGAGCAGGATAGACTAGGTTAGAGTAGGCTATGTTAGAGTGGGTAGACTAGGTTAGAGTAGGCTAGGCTAGGCTAAGAGTGGCGAGAGTAGGTTAGGCTAGAGTAGGCTACGCTAGGCTATGTTAGGTTAGTGTAGGCTAGGCTAGGATATGGTACTTTAGGCTAGTCTAGGCTAGGATATGCTATAGTGGGATAGGGTAGGCTAGGAGAGAGTAGACTAGGCTAGAATAGGCTAAACTAGGCTAGAGTATGCTAAGCTAGGATAGGGTAGAGTAGATTAGAGTAGGCTAGTTTATGGTAGAGTAAACTAAGCTAGGTTAGGCTAGGCTAGGGTAGGCTAAGTCAGAGAAGGAAAGATTAGGCTAAAGTAGGCTAAGCTAAGCTAGGATAGACTAGGCTGTACTTGGTTAGGTTAGGTTGGGCTAGGCTAAAGTAGGCAAGAGTAGGCTAGGGTAGGGTAGGATAGGATAGAGTGAGGTAAGATAGGATAAACTAGGCTAGAGTAGGATAAAGTAAGATAGGCTAGGTTAGGCTATATTTGGCTAGGTAAGGCTAGGGTAGGCTAGGGTAGGCTAGGCTAGTGTGTCATAGGATAGACTAAGCTAGAGTAGGCTATGCTAAGGTAGGCTAGGATAGGGTTAGTGTAAGTTATGCTAGGCTAGGCTAGTCTATGCCAGGCTAGAGTAAGTTAGGCTAAATTACGATAATCTAGATTGGTCTACGCTAGGTTAGGGTAGGTTAAACTAGGTTAGGCTAGGCTAGAGTAAGCTTAGTCAAGCTAGGTTAGGCTAGGTTAGGCTAGGTTAGGCTTGGAAAAAGTATGATATGTTTGGTTAGTGTAAATTCATCGGAGTTTCACTTAATGAACCTTTGACATATGACATGCATTTGTGGAATACTAAACAATACCCTTATTTTTACTACATATTGGAAAATACCTCTAAAAGTCGCATTATTTAGGCGAGGCTAGAGTAGGCTAGCTTAAGCTAGGCTAGGGTAGGATAGAGTATGCTAGGCAAGAGTAGGTTATGCTAGGTTAAACTAGGATAGAGTAAGCTATGTTAGGCTAGGCTAGGATAAAGTAAGATAGCTAGGTGAAGCTAGAGTTCATTAAGCAAGGTTAGGCTAGTATAGGCTAGTGCAGGCTAGGCTAAAGTAGGTTAGTTAAGCTAGAGAAAGCTAGGGTTGGGAAGGTAAGGCTAGGCTAGTTTAAGCAAAAGTAGGCTAACCTCGGCTACGATAGGCTAGGTTAGAGTAGGGTAAGCAAAGTTAGAGTAGAGTAGGCTAGGCTAAGCTAGGGAAAACTACACTAGGCAAGGTAATACTACGAAAGGCTAAGTAAGAGTGGGCTGACATAAGCTAGGGTAGGCTAGGCTAGAGTAGACTATGCTAGGGTAGGTTGGGATAAGATATACTAGGATAGAGTATGTTGGGCTAGGCTAATAAAGTTGGCTAGGATGGTGTAGGCTAGGCTAGAGTATTCGAGGCTAAAGTAGGTTAGAGTAGGGTTAGAGTATTCTAGGCTAAGTTACACTATGCTAGAGCTCGCTATTATGCTAGAGTAGGTTAAGTTAAGACAAGGTAGATTAGGCTAGGCTAGGCTAGGCTAGTCTAGGCAAGAGTAAGCTAATCTAGGCTAGAATAGAATAGGTTAGGATAGGATAGACTAGGCTAGAGTATGTTAGGCCACGCAAGAGTAAGATAGAGTTGGCCATGATATTCAACAATAGGCTAGAGTATGCTAGGCCAAAAGTAGGTTAGAGTGGGTTAGGTTAGGCTAGGCTAGGCTAGGCTATTCTAGTGTAATTTAGGCAAGGCTACATTATCGTAGGTTAAGCTAGAGTAGAGTAGGCTAGGCTAGAGTGGGCTAGGTTGTGCTAAGCTAGATTACTCCAACTTAGGCTATACTAGATTGAGAGAGACTAGGTTAGAGTAGGCTGTTCGAACCTACGCTATGTTAGAGTGGGCTAGCCTAGAGAAGAGTGGGCTAGCCTAGAGAAGAGTAGGCTAGGCTAGAGTAGGCTAGGCTAGAGTAGGCTAGGCTATGCTAAGCTAGGCTAATCCAACCTAGGCTATGTTAGAGTGGGATAAACTAGGTTAGTGTAGGCTATTCAAATGTAGGCTATGTTAGAGTGAGCTAGACTAGGTTAGAGTAGGCTAGATTAATCTAAGAGTGGTGAGAGTAGGTTAGGCTAGAGTAGGCTAGGCTAGGCTATGTTAGGCTAGTGTAGGCTAGGCTAGGATATGGTAATTTAGGTTAGTGTAGGCTAGGCTAGGCTAGGCTATGCTATAGTAGGTTACGCTAGGCTAGGAAAGAGTAGACTAGGCTAGAATAGGCTAAACTAGGCTAGAGTATGTTAAGCTAGAATAGGGTATAGTAGACTAGAGTAGGCTAGTTTATGGTAGAGTAAACTAAACTAGGTTAGGCTAGGCTAGGCTAAGCGAGATTATGAAAGGTTAGGATAAATTAGGCTAAGTTAAGCAAGGATAGACTAGGCTAGACTAGGTTAGGTTAGGTTGGGCTAGGCTAAAGTAGGCGAGAATAGGCTTGGTTAGGTTAGGCTATGGTAGGATAGAGAAAGTTAGGCAAGAATAGGCTAGGTTGGGGTAGGATAGGATAGAGTAAGCTAAGCTAGGATAAACTAGGCTAGAGTAGGATAAAGTAAGCTAGGCTAGGTTAGGCCATATTTTGCTAGGTAAGGCTAGGCTGGGCTAGGCTAGGCTAGGCTAGGCTAAGCTAGAGTAGGCTATGCTAAAGTAGGCTAGGATAGGGCTAGAGTAAGTTAGGCTAGGCTAGGTTAGGATAGGCTAGGCTAGAGTAAGTTAGGGTAAAGTATGCTAATCTAGATTTGGCTAGGCTAGGTTAGAGTAAGTTAAACTAGGTTAGGCTAGGATAGAGTAAGCTTAGTAAAGATAGGTTAGACTAAGTTAGGCTATGTTAAAGTACGATAGGTTTGGTTAGTGTAAATTCATGGGAGTTTCAATTAATGAGCCTTTAACATATGACATGCATTCGTGGAATACTAAGCAATACCCTTATTTTTATTACATATTGGAAAATACCTCTAAAAATTGCATTATTTAGACTAGGCTAGTCTAGGCTAGGTTAATTTAGGCTAGAGTAGGATAGAGTATGCTAGGCTAGAGTAGGTTATGCTAGGCTAAGCTAGGATAGAGTAAGCTATTTTAGTCTAAGATAGAGTAAATTAAGATAGATAGGTTAAGCTAGAGTTCATTAGGCATGGGTGGGCTAGTCTAGGCTAGGCTAAAGTAGGTTAGAGTAGGTTAAAGTAAAGTACAATAGGTTTGTCTAGAGTACAGTAGGGTAAGTTAGTGCGTGCTAGGCTAGGGTAGTGTGTAATAGGCTAGTGTAGGCTATGGTAATGTATGCTAGGCTAGGGCTACAGTAAGTTAGGTTAGGCTAGGGTAGGGCTAGAGTAAGTTAGGCTAGGTTAGGCTCGGCTAGGCTAGACTAAGCTAGGATGGGTTAGACTAGGCTAGAGTAGGTCAAGCTAGGCTAATCCGAGCTAGAGTAAGATAGGTCAAACTAGTCTAGGCTAAGTTAGGCTTTCTTAAAGTAGGATAGGATTTGTTAGAATAAAGCTAGGGTTGCACTCATTTATATTTTGACATATCACTTGTGTTCATGGAATGCTAAACAATACCCTTATTTTGACTACATATTCCAAAATACTTCTAAAAATCACATCATTTAACCCCCAAAAAATGTGAACCCAATCCATCTTCCCAATTTAAAAAATCCCTCCTTCCACTAGATATTATAGGTTTCCATTTTTTAATTCACAGTTTTTATACCCCTTTATATTTTTTCATTAACTTCAAGCTCCATTTTCTATAGTTGCCAATATAAAAACGATTTACACCTATTATGTGCTTAATATATTATGTCATTGTTTCCTCAATATATCTCCCCTAATATGATGCACGTGGTATGATATTTCTTCCCCAGTGAAGCCCCCGTGAGTAAAGTAGGTTAGGATAGAGTAGAATAGGCTAGGCTAGAGTAGGATAGGCTAGTATAGGTTAGGATGGGCTAGCATAAGATATGTTATGATATGTATGCTAAACTAGGCTAGGTTAGTGTAGGTTAGATTATGTTAAAGTAGTCTTGGCTACGCTACACTAAAGTAGGTTAGTCTAGGTTAGAGTAAAGTAGGCTATGATAATCTAAGCTAGGTTAGGCTAGAGTATGCTAGGCTAGGCTAGTGTAGGAAAGGCTAGGTTAGGCCAGGATAGACTGGGATATGTTAGGTGAGAGTAGGTTAAGTTAGAGTAGGTTAGGATTGATTAGGTTAGAATAGGCTAGGCTGTGCTAGGATAGGCTAGTCTAGGTTAGTTTAGGCTCGAGTAGGCTAACCTAGCTTAAGCTAGGTAGAGTAGGCTAGCCTAGCTTAGTTTAGGCTAGAGTAGAGTGCGCTGTTCTAGGATAGACTAGGCTAGAGCAGAGTAGGATATTCTAGGCTAGGCTACAGAAATTTAGGGTATGCTTAGGTAGAGTAGGCTAGGCTAGGTTTTGCTAGAGTAGGTTATGATGGGATAGGCTAGGCTAGGCTAGGCTATGCTAGGATAGGTTAGGTTGGGCTACGTTATGCTAGAATATGGTAGGCTATAGTGGGCTAATGTATGTTGGGTTATACTAGGTAGAGTAGGCTATAATAGGCAAAGTTAGGATTTCCTAGGATATAGTAGGCTAGAGCAGACTAAGAAGGCTAGGTTAGGCTGAAGTTGGCTGGGATATTGTCAATAAGGTAGTCTAGGCTAGAGTAGGCTAGGCTAGTCTAGGCTTAGAGTAGGATAGGCTAAGCTAGAGTATCTTAGAGTAGTATAGGATAGGATAAACCAAAGTGGGCTAGTCTAGCCTACGCCATGCTAGAATAAGCTAGAATAGGCTAGAGTAGGATATGGTAGCCCTAAGCTAGGACATGTTAGGGTAAGCTAGTCTAGGCTAATTAAGAGTACGTTAGAGTAGGCTAGAATACAATAGGCTATTGTAGGTTATAAAATGTAAAATACTAGGCTAGGGAAGGCTAAAGCATGCCAAGATAGGCTTGTTCTAGAGTACATTAATCTAGAGTAGACCATAGTAGAATAGGCTAAGATATAGTAGGTCATGCCATAATAGGTTAGGCTCATGTAGGGTAGGCAAGAAAGGGATTGGCTATAGTAGGGTAGGTTAAGATAGGTTAGATTAGGTTTGGTTAGGCTAATATACAGTAGGATACAAAATGATAGGCCATGCTAGGCCAAGTTACACTATGATAGGATAGTCTAGGCTAGAGTAGGATAGACGAGGATGGGCTAAAGTAGAGTAGGCTAACACAGTGTAAGCTAGAATATGCTAGAGTAAAGTAGGCTAAGCTAGAGTAGACCAAGATAAAGTAGTATAGAAATAGGCTAGGCTAAAGTAGGCTAGTATAGGCTAGAGTATGTTAAGTTATTGTAGCATAGGTGTAGGCTAGAGTAGGCTAGGCTAAAGTAGGCTAGTCTAGGCTAGAGTAGACTAAGATATTGGAGCATAGGCATAGGCTAGAGTAGGCTAGGCTAAAATAATCTACGGTAGGCTAGAGTAGGCTAGGTGTTGTAAGCTTAACTTAAAATGCACCTACAAGAAAAAACTACATCACGATTAATCTAGCTAGGCTAAAATAATCTAGGCTATATTTTTCTAGAGTAGGTTATGCTAGGATAGGCTAGAGTAGGCTAGGCTAAAGTGGTCTAATGTAGACCAAGCTAGGCTGGGTAGATTGGGTTAGAGTATGTGCTTTTCTAGGACACAATAGGCTAGAGCAGACTAAGAAGGCTAGGCTAGGTTGAAGTTGGTTAGAATGTTGTAAATAAGGTAGTTTAGAATAGAGTAGGCTAGGCTCATAGGAGAGGTTAGGCTAGAGTAGCTTAGAGTAGATTACGATAGGATAAACTAAAGTAGTCCAGTCTAGCCTAGGCCAAGCTCTAGTAAGCTAGAATAGGCTAGAGTACGATAGAATAGCCTTAAGCTAGGATATGATAGGGTAAGCTAGGCTCGACTAATATAGAGTAGGCTAGAATGCAATAGGTTATAGTATGTTAGAAAGTAAAATGATAGGCTAGGGAAGGCTAAACAATGTCAAGATATGCTTGTTCTAGAGTAGTATAAGCTAGACTAGACCATACTATAATAGGCTAGGATATAGTACGTCAACCCATAGTATGTTAGGCTAATGTAGACTAGGAAGGAAAGGGATTGGCTATAGTAGGGTAGGTTAAGGTAGGTTAGGTTTGGGTTGGCTAGGCCAATATAGAGTAGGCTACAAAATGAGAGGTTATCTCACGCCAACTTAGACTAGGCTAGGATAGGCTAGGCTAGACTAGGATAGACTAGGCTAGGCTAGACTAGGATAGAGTAGGCTAGGCTAGACTAGGATAGACTAGGCTAGGCTAGACTAGAGTAGGCTAAGATAGTGTACGCTAGGCTATGTTAGACTAAAGTAGGCTAATCTAGAGTAGACCAAGATAAAGTCATCTAGACGTAGGCTAGGCTAGAGTAGGTTAAGCTAAAGTAGTCTAGTCTAGGATAGAGCAGGCTAAGCTATAGTATTCTAGGCATGGGCAAGGGTAGTCTAAAGTTGGCTAGGTTAAAATAATCGTGGGTAGGCTACCAAGAATAACAAGATACATCATGAAAAAGTAAAAGATACTTGTGCGCAATGAAGAATAATGTTTTGGGAAGGAATTTTAATCCTCTTTCCATTAGTCTTCACACATATGTACACATAGATGATGTGATTGGATTGGTTGTACCTGGTCTAACCAATCACTCATCCATTCATATTTTACCCTTTATTAAATACATGTCTCATATAGATATGTTTACTTACATAGGATAGACTAGAGTAGGCCAAGATAGTGTGCGTTAGGCTATGTTAGACTAGTGTAGACCAAGTTAGAGTAGTCTAGACGTAGGCTAGGCTAGAGTAGTTTAAGCTAAAGTAGGGTATTCTAGGATAGAGTAGACTAAGCTATAGCAGTCTAGGCATAGGCTAGGGTAGGGTAAAGCTGGCTTGGGTAAAATAATACAGGATAGGCTAGAGAAGGCAAGGTCTTGTAAGCCTAACTTACAATGTACCAAGAAGAACAAACTACATCATGAAAAAAGAAAAAATACACATACACAATGAAGAATAGTTTTTTGGGAAGGAATTTTAATCCTCTTTCCATTAGTCTTCACACGTATGTATGCATAGATGATGTGATTGGATTGGTTGTACCCAGCCTAACCAATCACACATGCATATTTTACCCTTTATTACATACATTTCTCATATAGATATGATTACTTGCAAAGGTCTATGAGTCCCCTCAATGTCTCCCCCACCTTCTATTCCTTTCTCATAATGAGAAAGGATGGAACAATGTCTTGGTCCTCTACTCATTTTAGAAGTATCCTTAATATACATCAACCATGCATGATGATTTTCATAGGTAAACCAACCACAACAATTGTTAATTGGATATGAAGATGTAGGAATATAATGTTTACTTTGACTTCTACTCACTAGGTGGCCATATATTGTTGATCGCAACTCTCAAACATTCTTTGCATTCTATCTACCATACAAATTGCTTCTGTAAACAGGAAATTTTAGCTAGCTCCAACTCTTTTCCACTGTTGTAACCCAAGAAACATTATGTGACTTGGGAAATGAATATATTCTCATATTGTCATAATTTTATAACTTCAACTCTTTAACTATCTTATGGTTATCTACCTTATTTTTCTTGAACTTTTTCTCGGTTACAAGTAATTCTATAAAAATAAATTAACTGCTTCGATGCTCTGACAATTCAGCTGCAAAATTTTGTATGTTGCACATTTAATTTTATTTGTAGTTGTAATAAATGTTTTGTTGTTCTTGTCTTCTTATTGATAACTTTATTTTTATGGTTTGTAGTTAATGTTGACATGTTGTTGTATTATCAAATGTATTGTATAATGAATGGATAGGTTTATTGCTTGTTTCTTACTACTGATTTCTTACAGTTTGCGAATAAATTTATGAAGGACAACTTTAGCTTAAATAAGACATACTATTTTTATTGATGGATAGGATTTTCATAATAAATGTCAATTTCATACCAATGAATGTCAGAAGGAGGTTCATCTCAACAACTTGGCATTGATTTCAATTACGAAGGTGGAGAAGATCACATTTTACGCTTCCCTAAATTATGACTTCAATGATTCAATGAAACAACTAGTCCAAATATAACTTGACTTAGCTATCGTTCATGTGTCCTTTTCTATGCAATCTCTGCCATTATTACAAGCTTGTGAATTTATTAAATTACAATGGATATAGAGTATCAAATTATGACATAAAAGTAGAAATTAAAGGAGATCAAGTAAACATCAATACCACTACCAATAAGCATATCCATTATCTATAACGTTATAATGTTAGTCGAATCAATTTGGTTTTGCACCAATTCAATTAAATATTTTAGTCAACTACTTATTTGCATTGAGCTTCATCCAAGTCAAACTTTGCATCGGTTATTCACTAGTCAATTTGAAGTTGAAGTTGACTTTTCCATATGGTCAAAGTTGACTAAAATATAATGAAGTCCATAAGGTCATCCGATCTTGTGGATGTTGATGTCTACAGACTTTATTCAAATATTATTTCTCCCATTATGTCATTTTCTTCTTATTATTAGAAATTAAATTCTAATAATATAAATGTCAATTACAACATCGGGTAGAGCAGAGTAGGCTAGAGTAGAGCAGAGTAGGCTAGGTTAGACTAGAGTAGGCAAGGATATGATAGGATATTATAGGCTAGGTTAGGCTAGAATAAAAAGTGGGCTAGACTAGCATAGAGTAGAGTAGGATATTATAGGCTAGGCTAGAGTAGGCTAGGGTAAGCTAGGATAGGATAGTGTAGGCTAGGCTAGCTTAGGGTAGGATAGGCTAATGTAGGCTAAGCTAGGCTAGAGTAGCCTAATATGCCACAGTAGGGTAGGCTAAGATAACCTAGACTAGAGTAGGTTAGACTAGAATAGGGTAGGTAGGCTTCAGTAAGCTTAGCTAAGCTTGTGTATGGACTCCTCTATGCTAGGCTAGAGTAGGCTAGACTATGCTAGAGTAGGATAGAGTAGGCTAGGTTAGGCTATAGTATCCTAGAGTAGGCTACGCTAGAGTAGATTAGGCTAGGCTAGAATAGAGTAGAGTAGAGTTGGCTAGAGTACAATAGGCTAGGCTAGAGTAGGCCAAGCTAGAGTAGGGTAGGCTAAGGTAGAGTAGAGTAAGCTAGGCTAGAGTAGGCTACACGAGAGTAGGCTAGGATATGCCAGAGTAGGCTAGGATAGGCCAGAG
>APFE031562222.1:0-99598 GCA_000404065.3 Pinus taeda | reverse complement strand
TCTCCATTGAGCATTTTGTTTCCTGAATGAATATTATGTCAGATTATTCCTCTCTAATCCTATTACCTAGATTCCTCTGTTTTCTTCTACTCCCTAGTCCTCTTATGTTCTAGGTTGTGATTTTCATTGTGGTGGGGTTATGAAGGAGTAACTGGAAAGGTCTTTCATCCTTCCTGAGTCAATCGCGAGTTTGCCACACTCCTGTAGCAGTTCTTTCTGTCTTTTCCTTCCCCTCTTCTTGCCTAGATTTTTTATTAATTTTCCTGTTAATAATAATATAGAGGAAGTCCCTTTATTTTCCTAGTTATCATGACCTATTTTAACTCCTACAGCTGTTTGATGTGACTTGTTAAGGAATAATTGTTGTACCTTTTCCACATCCTCCTGAGATATGGAGTTTATTCCCAGGTTTCCTCCTTGTTCAAGAAACTTTTCCAGTTCTAGGTTCTCCCTTTCCAGGATTTCTTGTAAGTCTTGGTCCTCTGTGCCACTTTCACTTAGAGTCATGTCATGGTCTTCTTCTATGTCCATGGTACTCAAAGGGTCCATCATGTGTTCATTCTGTCCCTTTGTGAACTCCATGCTAGTCACTTTTTTTCCCCCCTTGCTGCCTGATTCTCTGTGCACTTATGATCATCTCCATCTTCTTCTTTTTCTCCTAAGATCTCGAAACTATTGTGACTTCTTGTTTTGTTCTCATTCTCAGTAGGGTTCTTTTGTGTCTTCCTTCCCCATCCTTTTCCTTTTCCTCCTACTTTGGTGAAACTTGTCCGATCTTTCCCTTTGCTGGTGTTTAGGCGTTCCTCCCTTTTATTAAGAGAACAGTCTTTAGATAGGTGCCCATGCTCATGACATTTGTGACATCTGAATGGGATATGCTCATAATCAACTGTTTGTACCCATTCTTCGTCATAGACTTCTAGAATGATCTCATCTGGAAGGGCTCCTGATAGGTCCATCTCCACACATATACGGGCATAGGAGGTATATTTTCCTCGTAGGGTTGCCTCAGAAATCTTTAAGAAATGACCTAATTTATTGCCTATAGCTTTTAAAGACTTTGGCAACCAGTAATATAAGGGCAAGGAGTGGAGTCTAATCCATACCAGTACCGAAGTGAAGGTTTCTCATTCTGGCACAAAGTTCATCGTCCAAGACCAGCAGCTGCAAAGAAGTATGGTCCTCCTTCAAAAATTCTGTCTCTGTCCTCCATGCTCGTGAACACCACTGTAAAAAAACCTTTGGATCCCAGATGTATATTTTACTCTCCCTTTGGTTTCTAGTTGTATTTTATCCAAGTGTACAACACTTTCTCTCACGGCCAAATTCCCATAAACTTGCATATAATGGCATAGTTAGCCATGTGATCCCTGTGCTCTTGCAGAGCTGGATCATTCAATAAAACCCGCGATTTAGTTATGGTCTTGGGTTTACAGGGCCCCATTTTGGTTTTATTCTTTGTTCCTTGACCTCTTCCTTCCGCTTTCTCCTCCTGTTGGCCTTCCTTGTGGGTCCCTTCTTCTGCATGGGTTTTTCTGCCTCCCGCCTTTTGATTCTTAGTGTTTTTTGTCTTGTCCTCCAAGGAATGTGGAGGCTTGTTCTTATTCCCTGCTCTTCCGCTGTTTGAAACCACATTGCTATAGGAGGGAGTGGAGCTCCCTCCTCCCTGTGCCTCCATGGTTACCTGTTACCCTCTATCGTTCTGTTTGTTGAACCCTAGAACCTCAGTCGCCTCTCCCGCCAGTGGTGTCCGACCATATTGCAGATATCCAAAGCACACAAACCTTTAACAACATTCAGAGTCTCAATTACACCCGAAACCTCAATTGTATACGCCTTCAAGCCCTCAGACAGACCCACAATTACATACACCCCATCACCCCTGACACCAGAACTCACAAACAATAGCCTCAACTCAAGCTGCTAGGCTTTTGTAGAGGCCACCTTCTCACCAAATAACCTTAAATCATACAAATTCAACATACCATTATGCCTTTTATAGATGTTGCCAGACAGAGCACTGATGTAGAGTTGCGTGATGAAGATGATGTAGCCAAGATCTCGATAATTCTCTATCATGTCTCTGCCATCCACCATTAATTCCCCACCCTACTCCTGAACGATTCTATCCAGCCAGACTAACCTCCCATGAGCGAGCAGGGCTTCTTTGTGTGCCTGAATTAAATTCTGCTCCATAATTCCAATTCTTTTGCAGACATTTGAGGTGAAGTGTTTTCCTTTACCCCAAGAACTAGGATGGGGGAATTGAAGACACATGTTGAGGCTCCAAACTATAACAAATGCAGTACCAAGGTGACGCATGCTGACATGTCGCGACTGAAGGAGGAGGAAAAACATTGCATGAGGCTCCATGGCAGTCACGAACAAGCATGGGATGATTGGATAAGGCTCAAGGGTTCAGGGGATTGTGATGACCAGGGAGTAGATCATAGCGGGGATGGGCGAAATGGAGGTGACCACCAGGGAAGAGGAAGGGGAATGGAGAGGATAAGGGTAGGGGGAGTTAAATAAGAAGGAAGGGGAGTGGGGAGAAGGAAGGGTGGGAAAGAGACTAGAGGGGAACACAGGGATGGATAGAGAAACAATAATTCCCCAAGATTCAAACTTTTAAAATTTTTACTTTCCTTGCCCTCCTTTGGGCCTTTATCGTCATCCTGCAAATGTCATTTTTCAACATTCTTAAGGGATATTGGTTGTGCTCCCGACTTCATTCAATATGCATTTTTCTTCCCCCAGCTGACATGCTTGATTGGCCTGCCTATTAGCTTCTTGGTTATTTCCTCTCAAAACATGGTAGAAGGACACCGAATTGAAGGAGGGTAGCAAATTCTTGGCTCTCTTAATGATTTGGTTCAGGGTAGTGTTCTTAGTTGTTGTAGTATTAATCATATGTCTAATAATGATCATGGAATCTCCTAGTACCTTAATTGTTTTTATGCCCATTCTTTGTGCCAGGGTAAGGCCCCGGAGCAAGCCATATACTTTTGCTTGGTTGTTTTTCTTCCATCCAAGCCCCCAAGCATATCTAAATTTAATGATTCCTTCGGGATTAATGAGAATCCCCCCCCCTCCTGCCACCCCAAGACGGGGGATATGTTAAGGCCCTAATAAGCATTCATTATTAATTTATGTGTTTTATGAGGAAGTCAACTATAATCTTTCATTTTACCCTTTCATTTTATTGGTACCTTTGTCTCCTATATTTATACCAAGGAGAGTTACTCTTAGGAAAATAAAATATTGTCTTATACACTTGTATTCATGTAAAAGGAGGTTTCCTACTCGAAGTGGATTGTAATTATTGTCTTCTTATATTTTTTAGGTGTATGGTTTGGAACAGTTTTAGAGTTAACATGAGGCTTATATAGGGATTAACAAACATGCTAAAACTAAGAAATTTTGGTATATTACAACCACATGCCTATAGATTATGGTAATTCCAACCTTCATTTTTCACTCAAGTGCCAAGTCTTTTCATAAAACTGCCTTCTATCCATGTTAACTGTAATCCAGGCATACTTATGACTTTTCATTTGAAATTGGGATATGAATTTCTAAATTTTAATGGTTCAAAACTCAAATTTATTTTAAAGATTGCTTCTGTTGCTTAGACATGATCTTTCTTACTTATAATCACACGGTTTTTCTTCAAGTATACCATTCCCAATGAGATTTAGATTCAATATACCTTTTTGAGCAAATTTTACATATTTGTGCTTGTCAATGGCTTCCTTTGCTAGTTTTATACTTTTGTTCATAATTGTATGCACTCATGGCACACACAACTCCCCACACTCCCTTAGCAAAAGAACCAACAATCCTTGCTACAATCCCTTAATTTCCAGATTTGTTCTAATGTTTTTTCATGATGGTCACATTGGCGAAACTTTAAAATATCTAAGGAAGTCTTGCACGAGATCAAACCGTAGTTCTCTTCCCAAAAAAATGCAAACCCTATTGGAAATGACATATGAAACTACAAACCCCAGTGCTTCTTTTGGCATCAGTGGCAAAGAGAATGACATGCATAAGACCATTTTTTGCAAATCCTAAAGTAGAAAGCCAAACCTAGCCACATCCATCATGAGGTAAAAAATCCATGTTGTTTGGTCGAGATATACATCCATTAAACAATTGAAAGTAAAAACTTTCTTATTATCAAAACATTTAAATTGTGTTGCTCATTGTAACGGAGTTGTGTAATTCTTTTCATGGTCAACTTGGAGTTGACACATGGTATTTGAGGAAGCGTAGATTTATCTTCACTCCAAATCTATCATGTACTGGAAGGGATCAAATTCAGTGAACTATTTGTACATCTAGAGATTTGATCCTTTTTAATGCACAGTGGTTAAATCACTATAATAGTGTGTTGCTTAGTATAAAAGAGATGTGTAATTTGTTTCTTGCTCAACATAGAATTGACACTTAACATGTTAAAAACTAATGTAGATCCATCTTAACTTAGAATATGTAATGCATTGATAAACAAGATAAGAGATAAACAAAATAAGGTAAGAGAAAATGTTTCCACAATAAAGCATGACCATAATGAAAAATCTCTCTACTCTATAAAAGTCTATTTTAAAAACAAAAGATATCAATGCTTAACCATCTTATCAATGATAACATTGTTTAAAATGAAGTATTCTAGTTTGTTTTCAACATATAATCTTGGTAAAATATCCCTAATTCATATTGCCAAACCTTGTCAAAATTTTACTTTGAAACACTTTAAAGTGATTCATTCTTAAGATCTTTTTAAATTTGAAACTTGTGCATAGTTTCCAACATATAGGAAGACTTAAGAATACAACACATTTATTTGTCACATAGCAATAATTTTGTTGGAATCATGATTGCCGTTACACCAAAACCCGCAAGTATTAGTAAATGAATGCACCATAGAGTTAACGGATCCACGAGAGGCGATTAAGCACATGTCGCAAAACACACGGGAAGCACTGGTTTATCCAATGTCCAACAATCTCCCCCAGCATGAGCCGTGTGTGATTCGAACTCGAGACCTTTGACTCTGATACTACTTGTTGGAATCACAATTGTAGTTATACCAGAACCCACATGCATTACTCTTCACTACAATCACGAGAGTTAGGATCTATGAGGGGTGGTTAGTTCATGTTGTGAAACACACGGGGAGCGTTGAACTGAATGTCCAACAATCTAACCCAAGCGCGAGTCAGGTGAGTTTTGAACTCGAGACTTGTCGCTCTAATACCGCTTGTTGGAATGACGATTGCCGTTACACTAAAACCTATAGGTATTAGTAAACAAATGTATCACCATAGTTAACAAATCCAACGCGAGTCAAGTATGATTAGAACTCGGGACCTTCAACTCTGATATCAGACCTTCAACTCTGATATCACTTGTTAGAATCACAATCGCTGTTAGACCAAAACCCACCAACATTAGTCTCTATTACAATCACCAATTAAGATCCACTCAAAACAGTGAATCCATGTTACAAAACACACTTAACCGAATATCCAACAAAATTTTTCTTAAATACATTATAAAGTCATCCATTCCAACATGTTTCTCCTCCTCACCCATCCTCATGGCCATTGTTAGAAGATCCATGGTTGACCGCACATCAACTAGGTGAGCGTAAAGCGTGCACAACCGTGTATGAGTCTGAAAGAGTCTACGTGAAACGACATCAAGATTTGTGCATGGCCACCTTACGTGCTTAGAAATCTAATTTGTGTTTTTTTTTCAACAGATGTAGTCACTGTTCTCCAAATGTTTTCACTATAAACCCTAATCGTAGCTTCCTGTGGCTGCTCCAAACCCTAATCAAGGAGTATAGATTTTTCTCCTTACTTCTAACCCTAAATCGGAAACCCTAAATCCATCGGTGGTTTTATCTGCTTCTGACATTTTAACTCTCGATGTGGTTCAAGCGTTTTTACCCCAGTTTGTGATCTGGAGGCGTACTCGCGCAAAGTTTGGACTCCCGGAGACGCGAGGTTTGAATCTTGAATTTGCTGCGCTCTAAGCTGATCCGTTTCTTGTGTAGTTGAAATGCTTCTTACAGTCTAAAACATTGTATTCGCATCCTTATTGATAAATTTTAGGCCTCTGTTCTGCTGGCCAGGGTTTTGGATAAATTTGTATACAGGATTTGAAGTTTTTTTTCACGCATGTCTGTGTTTTCAACTGAAAAAATCACGCTGGAGCTGCTTTAAAATATACATAGTCCCGCAACTATACATAGTCCGGCTTAGGATTGGATCATGAGACTGGTGGAAAGTAAACCTCTCCACCTCACGGGCACCTAACCTATGGACCACATCCTTGGAACTTTTTCAGACATGTCTGTTGCTTTTCGACTGTGTTTTCTGTTCCATGGAAGATGTGGTCAGTAGAAATTATCGATTAAACATCGAGTCCAAGAATAACCTGGTGTGGCATATTGTGTATCTACTATTACGTTCACCAGTCTCCTGGTATATGCTATAACCTTTCTTTAACAAAAACAAATTCTTATCAAATTTGCTAGTTACGCGCTGCCCCGGTTCGGTGAAGACTAAAAGGCTCATACAAAAGCTGAGTAAATCTTTGAGATCTAAACCTTGTTCCTTACTTCATTACTTGTATAGCTCTTTTTTAGAGCCTGAAGCTGTTATCTCGATGCAATTAATTTCTTGCTTTACCAACTTAGCTAAACTTTGCTGAAATCTTCTTCCCCAGCCGCAGAATTTCACCGTTGAGAATCTTCTGGAGGTTCTTTTTGTTATTCCGAGATATCGGGGCAAGGGTTCCATTTTCTAATTTGGTGACTTTGGGGCAATTGTCGGAGTTTCTGGCTATGTTACTGCCCCTACGTACTTTTTTTTTCTTTTTACTTTATGCTGAGAAGTAGGAATCCATCCTAGTTTTTCTTTGTAGAGGATGGGCAACGCACTTCAGCATTGTTAAATTCTGTCTTTTGGGCAAGTTTCCTTTAGATAGTCGGATTCTAGACCAAGTCAACATCTGAAGGTCTCATAATCCATCCTTTGAAAGGTAAAACTTACCTTCTCATCTTGACTGTGATCTATCTTTTATTTTTATTTTTGTAGAATCTCTTCTTCCCACTAGGCGTCTCTCACAAATAGAGGGGGATTGATCATTCCTAGCTTTACCGTGGTTGAAGTGATAGATATTGAAGCAGGGTTGAATATACAGAACTGGGGTTTGAATAAAAGGTCAGCTCTGCCCTAAAACTACACTCCCTCCGCCGTGTCTTTCCTACAAACTCTTATCTTCTTGAAATAAGGAATAAAAGTATCTCTGGAGCAGAAGCTTATTTTGTAAGATGTCCAGATATTAACAATCTAGTGTGTAAAGGCTGATGCTGATGCCCATAACGTGTTAAATCTGCATATGTTTTCATGGTAGTTGATGTACACTTTCAATCACAGATAAGATAAGTGGTTTTATTAATGTCCAACAAATGGCTGCAAAAGTAGGTCAATGGGACTGAATAAGAGTATAATCAGTATGAAACCAATGTGGGAGTGCAAGCAGAGCTCCTAGAAAATGCTGAAAATAACATAGAGAAAAAAAGAAACAAGTGGTAGTGTGTGCTGCAGCGTCATGCATATAAAAATAATAATCAATAGTCTGCCAAGAAAGAATGAGTGAGAAGGAGGTTTGATGATGGAGCTAAATTTGTTAAGGGCTCTTGAGTCTGATGACCAATGCCGAGGGAGGCTAACTGGACACTGGCTCACTATCAAAGTCCCCTGGAACCAGTGAAGAAGAAAATTGTAAAACAGGGCTGTATTATGCTATCTCCACAATGTAGCTACCATATTATGGAGATTTCTGTAGTTAAGGAGTCACTTGCTGATGGCATCTTTTAAGGATTGAAGGTTCTCTGCAAAATTAACAACTGTTGCCAAGAAAGAATCCATTGATGGTGGGGACGAAAGCAGAAACCCTTAGGAGCCAATGGATGCTCTTGTCAGCAGCAAAATATGAGGAACGGTGAGTTCCTGTTTCTGGCTCTTTTCTCTTGGTCAGGGCAGCTCAGATAGGGCAGAAAGCCAAGTGCAGGTTGTCCATGGCAGGGTTGAATGCTAGCTCATGATGCAGGGAGTGCTGAAAACTTTTGGTAGAGTGCAAAAAGGCTCTGTTTTTAAGAACCATTATTTTTTTAAAGTTAAGTTTGTATTGCCTCAAAAATTCAGATTACATCTTTCCATCTTCCTAGTTCAAAATTTAAAATATTAATGGTCTCAATTTGCCACCAAAGAAACCAGAACTGTTGACTGTAATTTAAAACAAGTATATCAAGATAAAGTCTCTGATTGAGAAAACTACAAGAACTGATTGACGCTGAGCTACATAGAAACACAGGAAAACTGCATAAAGACATAACATTAGGTCAGGGGTTAGAAGAAGTCACTGGAGCAGGATCTTGTGTGCTGGTGCCAGTTGGAGCAAGGGGCTTGAGCCCACATTGAAGGTGGTGGCTTTCCAGATGAGCCAGATGAGCATCCAAGGTAGCCAAACATGAACGTTGATATCGTTGCACTTAATGTCGTTCAAGGAAGAAATGTTGTCATTGTGATCTTCATGCTTCTCTTTTAGGACACGACCCAAAAGAGTTTTCATTTGTTAATGTAACTTAGGAATTGGTTCCATCTTCCCCTAGTGTGACCAGGGTCAAAAACCCAATTGGACATCTCTTCCAAAACCTTAGAGTTGGAATAAGCTTGGTGGACCTTAGTGGTTCAAGTTTCAAGCTGGCGGATTTCTTCATGAATGTCTTGAGGTGATGCAAAGTGGAAGATAGCAGTGGCTGCTTGGGCGGCATGCAGTCAGCCTTGCGGACCCCAACGACTGCCAACCTTGCGGCTATGCATGCAGTGCTTGGGAATTATAGACTAAGAAGGCCAAAGCTAGATGAGGTTAAAGGCACTCACCAAGTTCAGACAAGAGAAAACGCTAGACAAACCAGGACAAAAAAGCAAGCCATGAAAGACAGAGTTTGGGACAACACGAGCCAACCCACCAACAAAGGCCAATACACAATAGGCCTAGAAATCACCCACTAGGAAAAATCACCTACTCGCCAGAAGACCCCAAGGCGCAAGATGCAGTGAACACCCAGGGGAATTAAAGTAAAAACACCAAACAAGAACCACACATAATGAAGAGGAAGCAGATAATAGGGTTCAATAGAAAAGCCAGTCCCAGAAGATGCTATTTGAAGTTGCCAAAGCAGATGAGGATGCAAAGATTGTGTGTAGGGTGGTGATGCCGATTGCCTCCCCCTTCAATGCTATCCAAGTTTGCAAAATTGCATGTCTTAAACTCTCTGGATATCTGGCTTTAGACTTTGGTCCACGAACGAAAAACTCGAACAAGTAGCTGTAGCTATAGAACTCCGAAATTGGAATGGCAAACATGATGTAGTCCTAGAACATTGCCCCTGTATCCCCAGAAATACGGAACCCTTTTTCAAAGAAAGGCCAATAATCTCACCATAGCTTTGCAGACATTCCATCGAGTGCAAGCCCATCACCATCAGAGCGATGAGGGAATAATCCCACCAACAACGGGGGAGAGGGAACCCTTTTTCAAAGAAAGGCCAATAATCTCACCATAGCTTTGTAGACATTCCATCGAGTGCAAGCCCGTCACCATCAGAGTGATGAGGGAATAATCCCACCAACAACGGGGGAGAAGACCTAGAACTACATAAATTCCGGTCAGCAATGATACTCTTCACAGGACAAAAGAATTGTGTGAGGCTCGACATTGTGTTGAATGGAAAATAAATTGGCATGTGTTAGGCATAGCCACTCGCCCTCTTAAATGTAGTGGGAGGTGGCAGGGTGGTGGGTGCCCTCACCAACCTCCAATGCCTCGTTGTCAGTCTCCCCAAGCGGTGGTGTTTTAAGAACCATTATTGACTCCATCAGTTTTGTACATTTTGGTAGTACAAATTTCATTTGGTAAAACTATATATCAATATCATGACCTATATGTTGATTTTCATGTCATTGTTATTGTTTAATTCATTGATTTTCTTGTCATGGTTAATGTTTTATATTCATTTCTTTTGCTTTTATTTTTAATTAGGGGTAGTGAATGAACCATTATTTTTCATAATAAAATAGTGGACTAATGTCTATCTTGTTGAATTTCATGTTGGGTTTAGGTATTTTGTTAATTAATTTTTACTCTGGGCAATGAATGCACAAATAATTTTTAAGAATATCATGGCCATGATGTCAATAGGGTCAATAATTGTTGCAGCTATAATTGTTGTAGCTATAGAACTCCGAAATTGGAATGGCAAACATGTAGTCCTAGAACATTGCCCCTGTATCCCCGAAAATAGGGAACCCTTTTTCAAAGAAAGGCCAATAATCTCACCATAGCTTTGCAGACTTCCCATCGAGTGCAAGCCCGACACCATCAGAGCGATGAGGGAATAATCCCACCAACAACAGGGGAGGAGACCTAGAACTACGTAAATTCCAATCAGCAACGATACTCTTCACAGGACAAAATAATTGTGCGAGGCTTGACATTGTGTTGAATGGAAAATAAACTGGCATGTGTTAGGCATGGGGTGGGTTGGCCACGACACCCCCCTCTTAAATGTAGTGGGAGGTGGCAGGGTGGCGGGCGCCCTCACCAACCTCAAATGCCTCGTTGTCAGTCTCCCCAATCAGTGGTGTTTTAAGAACCATTATTGACTCCATCAGTTTTGTACATTTTGGTAGTACAGATTTCATTTGGTAAAATTATATATCAATATCATGATCTATATGTTGATTTTCATGTCATTGTTATTGTTTAATAATTCATTGATTTTCATGTCATGGTTAAGGTTTGATATTCATTTCTTTTGCTTTTATTTTTGTTTAGGGGCAGTGAATGAACCATTATTTTTCATCATAAAATAGTGGACTAATGTCTATCTTGTTGAATTTCGTGTTGGGTTTAGGTATTTTGTTAATTTAATTTTACTCTGGGCAATGAATGCACAAATAATTTTTAAGAATATCATGGCCATGATGTCAATACGGTCAATAATTGTCACAGCTATAGTTATGGGAGCTTCTTATAAAATAACTATATAGTTTGGCTTCCCTTATTTAAATTTTTACATATGTTTACAAATATTAGTCTAAATTGGCCTCTCATCAAATTCATGGTGACGGTCTTCCACTGATTAAATTTTGACATATTGTTTAGTATTTACAGAGGCAAGTGTAAGTTGGTCTTATCAATAATTGCAGATGCAATTCCACTGATATTTTACTTAATTACAAAGATTGGTGTAAATTTGTTTCATAAAATGTATGCTGCAGATTTTCCACTGATTAAATTTTTGTAAATTGTTCACTGAGATTATTGTATACTTTTTCTTATCAAATCCATTCAGATTGTCTGCCACTTTAATTTTACACACTATGGTTACAAGGATTACTGTAAATTGATCACATCAATATCATATACATGTTCTTCTACTGATCAGACTTTCATACATTTTTCGCTGAGATGATTGCAAAATTCTCATTACATTCATGCAGATGGTACTACCCTGTTTAGATCTTTACATGTCAATTATGAATATTGGCTTGTTTGTGCATTGCTTATGATGCCCTTCAGCTGTTCCTTGGAAAGGTAGGCATGCAGCCCTCATAAAAATATGTCTGACTATGTGAAATTTGCGTGATTGTTGATGTGGTTTCTTTGTTGGGGGCATCATATTGCAGTTTTCTTTGGATTATTTTATTTAATATGGATAGATCATATCATATGAGGCTACATCTGTTTTATTGAGGATTTGAATATGTAGGAAAATGTATTAAGTGATATTCCATTTTCTAATGGAGCAAAGTGGTTGGAGTTATTTCATTTTTGGGAATCTGCTTTTTGCAGGATTAAGTCACAATGGTTAGGATTAGTGTTTTGAATGATGCTCTTAGGAGCATGTATAATGCTGAAAAGCGTGGAAAGCGGCAAGTGATGATCAGGCCATCATCGAAAGTTATCATCAAGTTCCTCCAAGTCATGCAAAAGCATGGTAAGTCTATTTTTGTCTATCATTTTGTTTCATACTGATTATTACAGTATTTTGTGTGCTGTTATTTGAGTGAAAACAGTTTGTTGAGAAGATGTGCTTGCATTGGGTATATAATAGTTGTATCTGTTTTGTGCCAGGTTATATTGGAGAGTTCGAGCTAGTTGATGATCACAGAGCAGGTAAAATTGTTGTAGAGCTAAATGGAAGGCTCAACAAGTGTGGAGTAATCAGTCCTCGTTTTAATATTGGGGTGAAAGAAATAGAGTCATGGACTGCTCGCCTGCTTCCTTCTAGACAGGTATTGTTTTATGTGGCAGAATGGTAGCAATATCTTTAAACTCATTATGTCCAATATTTGACTAACTCAGCTTTCTTATCTCTTATTTTTGTTTTCATCAATATTTATTTTGCATGCTCAATAGACATTTGCCTCTTTTTGCTTGCAGTTTGGTTTCATTGTTCTCACAACATCTGCTGGGATCATGGATCATGATGAAGCCAGGAGAAAGAATGCTGGTGGAAAAATCTTAGGATTTTTCTATTAGAGATATCGTAATTAGGCATTGGTGCCATAAATGAAGAATATATAATCCAACATTATCTCCTAAAGCCTCGTTGAGTTTTCCAACCTGTCATTGTCTTTATATTCAAGACAAACATAATTTTTGAGGTGTATTGTGATTAGTTTTCTTGTACTTTCACTATAGTGTACCATGTATTGTTTCCTTTTTATCCAGTCAGTTGCATCTGGTATGCAGTGCAAATTTTTAAATCTGCCAAATGAGGTAAAAGAACGTATATAGTACTTTCATTTGGAAAGTTCAAATCTGGTGGAGCTGACGTTTAGCTCTTCGTGTGGCTTCCATGGAATTCGCAATAAATAACTTAAAAGTTGATAATGCATTTATTTGAAAGGTTCAATGACATGGACAGTGCCAATAGTTAAGATGGCTCTATAGTTGGGAGCAATGGATAATCTTTTTTTCTAGGAGTCATTAGGTTCGTCTCCCAGTATGGCATGTTTAAAGCATGACAGCAGTTTAGAGATGAAGTGGTGTATTGAGGAATATCCATATTTCAGAGAACCATAACAAATTATTGTTGTTATTCTAATGATTACAGCGTGAGCTTGATGCTTATCAAAGTCAACATCGTAAACAATGACAGATGATGACTTGTTTTCTTGAATTGTTCTTTAAGATAGAATAATCAAACCCATGCCATGTGTAAATTATATTACCAAGTCCAACAGATTTAACATTCAACGTTGAATCTGGTGGAAAAGACACCAGCACTATACGGCAATAATATTGCAGCTTGCTCATTGCTGGTGATATAGGTAGGTAGGTAGCTACATCTACTTTACTTTTTAGCTACTTTCATTGATGGCACTCAGAAAGTAGTGGTTGCATACACATTAAATCAATGGTGCGGTGGTAATTGTGTGAAGTTTCACTCCATCTAAAATTTGAATCTAGCAAAAGACCATGTTCAGGTCCTTAAAGTTCTCTACTGTAACATCACTAGAAACAAGCACACCATGCACGCACTTATCCACAGGGTGAGCTCCAGCTGATGAATGTAGAATTTTTTTACTTATGCTGTAGCCCACCCTGTTTCAAGTTTTTGCATGGTTTAATGCCCAAAATTCATCATAAACGTATGACTCATAGAACATGTAAATTGCATTTAACTTGAAACAAAGAACTACTCTCCTAACTGCCACTTTTCACAGCTGATGTAAGGAAGAAATGCAAGCACACACACATAAATTTACACACTTGTTTTTGGTTTAATGACCCTGGAAAAACCCACAAGGGGAAAACCAGTCTTCAAGGAGTTCTTAGATTGCTTTTAAGGAAATTAATACACAGAAAATTAAACTTATCTCCCTTATTATTTTGTTGTAGTCACTACTTGGTTACATTGAAAATCGAGCCCTCTCTCTCTGTCATAAACTCAGACAGCCTCGGCTTTGTTTTCTGTGCGACTGACTGTGACTTAACTTGCTGCCAAACTGAGCAGAACTATCTTGAGAAATAGTCACCTATTTGGCTGCAAACAGCCTCGAACTGTGTGCTGAAGGAGGCCTGAAAACCACGCTGATTGGGAGCTGTTTCGTCCTCCTTAACCCAGGAAACTCAGGCTGGGTTCTCCTTTGCTTCTCAGTCAGATTTATCCACAAATCGTAGCTTGCATTTAACCCAGAACTTGGGCTGAACTTAGACTGGAAACTACCCGAAATTCTGGGTTGGAAACCTCCCTCCAACTCGGCCTGAAAAGCTCTGAAACTCGGCCAGGAGTCTCTACAAACACGGCCTCAACTTCTTCACAAGCTTTTGGCCTGGGACCTCTGCAAAGACTGACTGTACCTGCTGCCTGAATTTTTTTGGGGTCTGTGCCTATGAACTCGCCTGAAAATTCAGGGTCCTCCTTTGACTGCTAGACTTCTTTCCTTGCTCTCTCTTTGCTTTCGTTGCTCTTTTCTCAATGGCTCACATGAGAATGAATGCAAAAACCCTTTCCTTTTCCTTTTTGTTTTCTCTTAGAGGGAAAACCTAAATGTAATGATCAAGGGCTGAGATCAAATCTCAGCCCATGAGATCAATGGTTGAGATAAAGTCCCCCACTTGACCCTCTTCTTTCATGTAGTCCCCCTCACTTAAAGAACTCCTAGTCACCTTTTTAATGTTTTGTACCATGTGCATTTTTCCTCTCATAAAGTGATTTAAAATATAAAAGTCACTTTGTATCTTTTCTCCCTAAAGTCACATTTAAAACTTAAAGTGACTTAAATAAAAGGTACCTAGCACATATACCACCTCATAAAGTGACTTAACCCCATGACATTAACATAACACATAATGTTACATGACAAAAATGTTATTATTGTGTTTTTTGAGGTCAAAAGGACAAATGCCTATACCATTTTTTCTCAACAAAGCCTTATTAAAGGGCCTTCAAAGTTCTAAACCGTAACATCATTGTAAACAAGTATACCATGCACTTGCTTTTCCACAAGGAACTATGGCTGAAGAAAGCCTTGTTAAAATATCAGACACTAGCTGGTCCAGAGCTAACTACTAAAAACTTTTCACCAATTAGACTAAAGTTGTTTTTAAGTGGTGGTATCAAGTTGGCCAATTAGAGGTTGGTCATTATGCATTAGCTGATCCAATACCATAGCTTCTTGTGAATTTGTGCCCATGGAAGCTTTACCCTGAAGGGCTAGAAATCCAGGATGTAGACAACAGGAGAAGCACGGAGAGAGTTAGTGACCCCTGATAAGCCTCATACACCAAATGGAACTTCCAAATTTGGTAGGATGTGCATACCAAGTTTGCTCAGCACAACTTGCCAACATTAAGGGTAGGGTATCGAAATATGTCTGTCCATCAATTGTTTACGTTGGCAAGTGGCTATTGTATGTTTCACTGGTGGGTCTATAATTTTTGATATTCCTTGTTCAATTTCTCTGGTCCAAGATTCAACTCTCTGACTTTCCCATATTGAACAAAGTGATTCTTGGATACATCCAGGATCCTCTGTCCATTAAAATGATGCTATGTTGCCTCTTGCCTATTTACTTTTAAGAGAAATGTAAACTTCTGATCCCTAACACACCAACTGCAATTACACCAGATTCATTAAAGAAAAAATACATAAACATGGTATTACTGATAAATTTTTCTTTAATAACGATGACATTGCATTTTTGTATTCTGCTAGTTTCGAAATAGTTTAAAGGTGTACTATTAACGTGAAATCAACAAAAAGTTCCTAAAAGTTATTGCTTTTGAAGGAAAAATATATATCAGAATTGTCAAAATTTTTTAGAAGCTTAAGTTCCATTATAAGATTTGCTTGGCAAGGAGTGGGGAGTGGGAAGGGTAGGTGGGTTGCTTTGGCCCATAAGGAATTAGAACTTGAATACTCATGGAATGCCTTTAACAACTAAGTTGATATGTATGTCCTCTTCCAAGGCAATGTGCTAACTTAGTTTTACCAATTATATCTCTAATTAGGATAGGTGACTCTAATTCCTTTGGACTCCATAAGGAATTAGAACTTGAATACTCATGGAATGCCTTCAACAACTAAGTTGAAATGTATGTTCTCTTCCAAAGCAATGCGCTAGCTTAGTTTTACCATTTATATCTCTAATTAGAATAGGCAACTTTAATAACTCCATCCATCAACTTGCTTTGCAAATAATTCCTTTGGACTCCATGCTTTGCCATCTTCACACAAGAATTTTGAGATCACTCAGATTTCTTGCATTCAAGTCAAACATGTTTTAAGAGACTTGAACAGGGCAATAGACAAGTTGGCTGATCAATCCTTATCTCTTCCTCTTGGAACCTCGAGTGTCCATGTTGATTTTTGGTAGCTGCGGTTAGTGTTCAACTCAACCAAATCAAAAGAAAGAAAATTATTATTCATGAGCTTATGTAGGCTCCAAAAGTTAGGTTGACCCCACCAAGCGAATGGGTGTTACCCTTGATCAAAACCCACCATTGACCATTATATATACACATTCGACTTCCTTCATTTGGCAATCAATTTGGATGATCAAAAACACACTAGAGGAAAATTTAGCCTAAAAGTGCGTATGAAATTTTCATGTACATAATATGTAAAACAATCAAAATCCCTTAAATTTAAAGAGGTATATGAAAATATTTTGGAGGGAAAAAAACTACTTTTTTTAATTGTATTTTTGGCTTATCTCTTTATATGTTTCCTCAAATTTCGAGTGTAGACACTCGTTGGATGCAAATTTTAAATTCTGTATCCAACGAGTACCCATTATGCACACTTTTAAGAAGACCCACATTGATAAAAAATGAAGATACATTAAAAAAATGTATTAAAAATGTTTTTTTAATGTATCTTCAATTTTATCAATGTAGGTCTCATCAAAAGTATGCATAATGGGTACTCATTGGATGTGGAATTTAATTTTGCATCCAATGAACGTTTACACTGAGTAAACCTATAAGGAGATAAGCCATGAATACAATAAAAAAATACTTTTCTTCTTTTCCCTCCAAACTTCATAACTCTTATTTTATTATTTTCCTATTTTTCCTTAAGAGACCACTTTTAGGCTAGAATTTCCTCTAAGGCTTTTTTTTGTTCACACGTGCAAAGAAGGAGAAGAACGCTGAAGTCTTCTGAAGTTTTGAAGTTTGACTGAGTTGTTTTTGGAGTTTGTTGACAATCGTTGATTTGATTTGTTTAACTGAATTCTGAGAAGTTTGTTTGACCTCAATTTGATCAAAATTCTAATCTATTTGACTGAGATTGTTTGAGGCAATTTGACTGTAGTTTGATGGGACAACTTGAACAAATTTCTAAGGCAGGTGCCCGAGCTTCTAGGTACAAGGAGGAGGCCAAAATTTGCCCTGTTTGACTTGAGGTTGTTCGAATTTGTGGGCAGCTACAGGAGGTCAAATTTTGGCGTGTTTGACCTGTGATAGTTTGTTGGTTTGGGTTGACCAAGTTTGACTTGAAATATCAAATTGTACTTTGTTGAATTGAACAATTTCTAGTAGAAAAGATTGCTGGGTTCTCTCGAGTTTGGGTTTCCTAGGTGAAGAATTTTGGTGTCTATTGTGCATGGTCTTTCTACTATGATCTTTACTATTTCCGTTGCATCTACTGTTGAATTTTCTGAGTGTAATTGCTTAATGATGTTCTTAAATATGTTAAAGTAATGCTGTATATCATTGGAAGTAATTATCAGAGGCAGAAAATTGTGCTTGTCTAAATTAGCACTGGAAAATCACCATGGTATCATAGGAAGGTTTGGTGAAAGAGCAACCTTTGGAGTAACAAGCCCCAATGGAAGAACTTGTTGAGTTATATCTGTGATTAAGAGGAAGGTCGAAAGGCCTTAGATCTTATCTTTCTATTTGTTGTGTAGAGCGTCGAGTTCTGTTCGGTTCTAGAAGGGAGGGCTAAAGCCTTAGAAGGAGGCAAGGAGCCTAAAATCTGTCATAGGAGGAAGCTGAGAGGCCTCAGGTTAGTGACAAGAGGAGGCCGAGAAGCCTCAAGTTTGCCTCAGGAGGTTGAAAGGCCTCAGATAATGAATAGGAGGGCCAAAAAGGCCTTGGTATGTTGAATAGAGGGGGTTCGAAATGCTTTATACGGTTGGGAGGCTAACGACCTAGATTTTGAGGGCATCATAGCATCTGATAGATCACCCAGATTTGTGCCAAATCAATACCATTGGTTGTAGAGTGATAATGGCTTTTCATAGTTGTGGTTATAATATAATTTTTGACAAATATCGATGAATTTATGGTGCTTTCAATATTTGTGAAATATTGTTTCTCGTGCAACATAAAGGTTGTTGTTTGCACATATATATTGAGGATCAGTTGATGAAGCGAGTTCTATTGGAAGATTTTATGGAGGACAGTGGAATACCATGGTCTTATTCCCTCTTTGATTAATACATCTTACTTTCATGGAGCATTCCTTGTTTGAGATTTGTAAATGTGGCTTGACTTGCAATATTTTGTCTTTGTTGAGGGTATTCCTTCTTTATAGTGCTAGTAAATAAAAAGGTGGAGTATAGGCCTAACAAAGGCTATATTGACATTTGCTTGGACTGGAATACCATAGTAGATATTGGTAGTTTAATTGAGATAGAGCATTCCTTGATTGACTGATAACATGATGGAATAGGGCAATCACCTTGTTGGCAATTTCATCATGTATGCGGAGTCTTGGAGACTCTATGGCACATTCTTTTCCACTTATTGTTTGGGACACTTGGATTTCACAAATTGTCCCACCTATATTGACTACAATAGGATAAATTTGCACATGATAAGTTTGATGACAAACTCGGGGCTTGTAAACCCCAGAGGTGTAGAAGGATATGACTTGTATTGAAGACTTGGTCCTAAGGGTTTGTGAAACCTTAGAACAATACCTAGAGTACAAAATGCTAGTGGATTTTGAACTTGGTTCATATTCCTAAAGATGTCTTAGCTTACAGTTGAGCCTTTGGTGTGGTTGGATAACTCAAGGGTTGTAATGTCTCCAACTGCTTAGGAGAAATAAGATAGGTTTCGCTAGTCTAATATGTTTTCATAGGCTAAGGTGGAGAATTTTTTTAATAAAGGAACATTATTAACCTATGAAAACATTATAACCGCCTAAGGGGTAAAAAGGGGATATATTCATTTTATAGTACCCATTATGCACACTTTTAAGAAGACCCACATTGATAAAAAATGAAGATATATTAAAAAAATGTATTAAAAATGTTTTTTAAATGTATCTTCAATTTTATCAATGTAGGTCTCATCAAAAGTATGCATAATGGATACTCATTGGATGTGGAATTTAATTTTGCATCCAATGAATGTTTACACTTAAAGTTTGAGTAAACCTATAAGGAGATAAGCCAGGAATACAATAAAAAAATACTTTTCTTCTTTTCCCTCCAAACTTCATAACTCTTATTTTATTATTTTATTATTTTCCTATTTTTCCTTAAGAGCCCACTTTTAGGCTAGAATTTCCTCTAATGTCTTTTTTTTTGTTCACACGTGCAAAGGAGGAGAAGAAGACTGAAGTCTTCTGAAGTTTTGAAGTTTGACTGAGTTGTTTTTGGAGTTTGTTGACAATCGTTGATTTGATTTGTTTGACTCAATTATGAGAAGTTTGTTTGACCTCAATTTGATCAAAATTCTAATCTATTTGACTGAGATTGTTTGAGGCAATTTGACCGTAGTTTGATGGGACAACTTGAACAAATTTCTAAGGCAGGTGCCCGAGCTTCTAGGTACAAGGAGGAGGCCAAAATTTTCCCTGTTTGACTTGGGGTTGTTCAAATTTGTGGGCAGCTACAGGAGGTCAAATTTTGGCGTGTTTGACCTATGATAGTTTGATGGTCTGGGTTGACCAAGTTTGACTTGAAATCTCAGATTGTACTTTGTTGAATTGAACAATTTCTAGTAGAAAAGATTGCTGGGTTCTCTCAAGTTTGGGTTTCCTAGGTGAAGAATTTTGGTGTCTATTGTGCATGGTCTTTCTACTATGATCTTTACCATTTCCGTTGCATTTACTGTTGAATTTTCTGAGTGTAATTGCTTAATGATGTTCTTAAATATGTTAAAGTAACGCTATATATCATTGGAAGTAATTATTAGAGGCAGGAAATTGTGCTTGTCTAAATTAGCACTGGAAAATCAACATGGTATCAGAGCAAGGTTTGGTGAAAGAGCAACCTTTGAAGTAACAAGCCCTAATGGAAGAACTTGTTGACGTTGAAATTAGACAGAGTTATATCTATGATTAAGAGGAAGGTCGAAAGGCCTCAGATCTTGTCTTTCTATTTGTTGTGTAGAGCGTCGAGTTCTGTTCGGTTCCAGAAGGGAGGGCTAAAGCCTTAGAAGGAGGCAAGGAGCCTAAAATCTGTCATAGGAGGAAGATGAGAGGCCTCAGGTCAGTCACAAGAGGAGGCTGGGAAGCCTCAAGTTTGCCTCAAGAGGTTGAAAGGCCTCAAATAATGAATAGGAGGGCCAAAAAGGCCTTAGTATGTTGAATAGAGGGGGTTCGAAATGCCTTATACGGTTGGGAGGCTAATGACCTAAATTTTGAGGGCATCATAGCATCTGATAGATCACCCAGATTTGTGCCAAATCAATACCATTGGTTGTAGAGTGACAATGGCTTTTCATAGTTGTGGTTATAATATAATTTTTGACAAATATCGATGAATTTATGGTGCTTTCAATATTTGTGAAATATTGTTTCTCGTGCAAGGATTAAGAGTGAGTTGACAATTCTCTAAAATCGTAAGTGCTTCATATCTTTCTTCCTTGATTATTGTTACTTTATTGGTCAACCTCTTGTTTTTGTATCCCTTTGCTTGGTTATAATTGTTTCTTCCATGGCCTCCTAATGAGGTTTGCAGGTATACCGTGAAGGCTGCCAAGGCTCTTGCAGTATATGGAAGTAGCGAGAAGACTTAGCTAGAGTGATTTGTGTTCAAGAGGGAGAAATTGTACAAACATCTAGAACTCGTGCCATATGACCTGAAGAGCTCCTAGTTTAGAGGGATTAGACATTTAGGTAGTTTGGAAGGATGCCATGATGGAGGAATATTAGTCCATCATGATTATGTTGAGACCTGAAGGGATGTCAGTGGTGAATTCCAAGTGGATCTACAAAATCAAGCATATAGTAGATGCCAACATAGAGAAGTACAAAGCGAGAGGTTTCTCTTAGACAGAGGGAGAGGACTATGAAGAGATATTTGCTCCAGTTGCTAAGTACACTTTTATTAGAACTATTATTTCTATTGCTTTTGTTATGGATTGGAGGTTACATCAGATGGATGTAAAGATCACTTTCCTCAATGGAGTAATTGAGGAAGAAGAAGTGCACATGGAACAACCTCAGGGCTTTGAGGTACATGAGAAGGAGTCTCATATCTGCAGATTGAAGAAAGCTTTGTATGGACCTTGGGCATGAAGGACTTATGTGATGGAAGGAGAAGTAGTGGCAAGAGGATTTGCTTCCGTGATAGAAGGAGCAATCAAGCCCTTGCTTCAATGTCAGAATGAGTTGACCTCTGAGTTCGAGATGAAGTATCTAGATTTGATGCATTACTTCCTTGGTCAAGGGAGTATGCTATTGAGATCCTTTTGGATGATGGACTACAAGATTGTCAGACTAGATGCTCAGAGATGGGAGGTCTCTAAGAGTAGTATGCCTTCTATGAGTGGACCATGCTAAACATCGGATATGCTTCAGCGACTAGGAAGAAGTAGTTGTAGAGAGAGTGGTCAGGATTGTTACAACAGGATTTGGTGTAGTGTCAGAGGAAGCACCTAGTCGGGGTGATGGGAAAGCAGCTGTGGTGATGGATCCAATGAAGGAAGCTGTTTAGTTTATAGTTGAGCCTAGGCATGCGACACAACATGTATTAAGGTACTAACATGGTGCAATTGGATATGGATTGAGATATGTCTCAAATGATGAAGTACAACTACAAGATACACAATTTAAGATTGAGTAGAGTGCAGAAGACAAGAAGAGCACACCGTGCTAAGTTGCACGAAGCACCAAAATGTTTTGGAGTTTCCGAAATAAGTACATTTAGAAATGTCACCTCCCAAAAATGGAAACATTGGCTAAAACGTCAGTTGAAATGCTATATATGTATACATATATATAAAGAAATTTATAAATAAGTGAACAACACATTATCTTGCAGGAAAAAAGGGAATAAGACTCGTAGATGACAATTTAGAAGGAAAATCAAGTCTATATTAACTCTCATAGATGATTACATGATGGTCAAGTTTCAGTCGAGTTTCAAAGATTCAAGTACGACTACAGCCCAAAACGCTGGGTTCCTAGAAGTTTCGTGCAACATAGACATCAAGATGTTGCTTTAGTTTGGGTTTTGTTATGATATTCTAGATGAGTAGGAAGCATATATTTTTCGCACTCAACACTGCAAAGATTGAGTATATTGCAGCTAGTTTGATGAGTTGTGAAGCAGTGCAACTTTGAAAGCTACTCACAAGATTGTTTGATCAGGTGTTGGAGACGACTGTGATGACAGGTCGAAACACATTGAGATCAAGTACCACTACATAGTACAGAAGGGAGCAGTGAGGCTCCAATACATTTATACGGATGAGCAGGTTGTTGACATTCTCACAAGCCTTTGTCCTAGGATGAAGTTTGTTTACTTCAGGTACAAGCATGGATTGGTTGAGAATGCTTCCCTCGGTTAGAGGGAGTGTTGATGTTGTAGCATCAATTGAAGATATTCTCCCTAGGTCAAGGGTATTGATTAGGAGCCATGTAATGTGGATAGGGAGATTGGCTAGAGAGCATCAGGGCTCAGAATGCTCCCTCAGTCAGAAGGTTCTAACCATATTGCCAGGGTTTACTTGGCTATTGGGTAGAGTGTGCCCCATAACATCGAGCAAGTGTTTTACCATTCAAAGTATCATGTGACGACATGAGGAAATGATAAATTGGCCTAGGGTTTCACCATTGGTCAGGGATACTGACCTGGTTCTAGGTGATGACTTGGATAGTTGGTGACCCAGAACCAGTTTTGTGTTTACTCCGGTCAGGGGGTACCTAACCATATTGACGAAAGGTATTTGGTTAGTGGGTGACTAGATCCATTTGCAAAGGATATTTGACTAGTGGGTAACTCGATTATTTGCATGACGCTGATGCTGGATGCTTTCCACATGGTTCTAGGATAGAACATGAAGTGGATGGATACATAAAAATAACAGGCTCATTCAGTCTTTTTCTTGGGTGGAGAAATTGTTCAGCAAATAGGACATCTGAGAAAGTCAAGATGAATAGCTCGCTAGTTAAGAGGCAGTGTTGGTTTTTGGTAGCTGTGGTCGGTATTTAAGTCAGCGCAATTAAAAGAAATAAAATTATTATTTATGAGCTTATGTAGGCTCCAGAAAGTCAGGGTGACCCCACAATGCAAATGGGTGTGACCCTTGGTCAAAACCCAACTCCTTTGACTACTATATATACACATTCAACCTCCTTCATTTGGCAATCAATTTAGATCATCAAAAACGTCTGTTTTTTGTTCACATGTGCGGAGGAGAAGAAGACCGAAGTCTTCTGAAGTTTGACTGAGCTGTTTTTGGAGTCTGTTGACCTGATTTGTTTGACCGAATTCTGAGTAGTCTGTTTGACCTCAGTTTGCCGAAAATTCTGATATGTTTGACTGATATTATCTGAGGCAGTTTGACTGAATTTCTGAGGCAGTTGAACCAACTTCTGGGCAGCAGCAGGAGGCCGAAATTCAACCTGTTTGACTCAGGGTTGACCAAATTTGTGGGCAGTTGCAGGAGGCCAAATTTTAGGTCTGTTTGACTAGGTTTGACCTGTGATAGTTTGTTGGTCTGGGTTGACCAAGTTTGACTTGAAATATCAGAGTGTACTTTTGCTGAATTGAACAATTTCTCCTAAAGAAAATTGTTGGGTTTTCTCCTGAGTTTGGGTTTCCTAGATGAAAATTTTTGGTCTACTGTGCATGGGCCTTTTACTCTGATATTTTTCTGTTTCTGTTGAATATACTGTTCAAATTTTTCAGTGTAATCGCTGAATGATGTTCTAAAATACGCTAAAGTAAGATTGTATATCATTGGAAGTAACTATTAGTGGCAGCAAATTGTGCTTGTCTAAATTAGCACTAGAAAATGAACGAACATAACTCTGCAGGAAGGAATCCTACTTTAATCATTATAGATGACTAGGTGTGGTCGCTATATTTTGCTGCCAGCTAAATGTTACTGTGTTAATGGCATTTTCTATAGATGTTATTTGTATGGCATTTTTCGGAACTTAGTATTAGGATTGATGCGCTGCCAGATTGGGCATACTAGTGTAGTCTTCAAACCCTTCGCAATATTAAAAACTTATGAATATATTTCATTTGTGCTTGGAGATGGTTTTTGCTAATATAATCTACCCTGTTATTGTTTTAAAAAAAATAGCTATATACAATAAGAGCTTAGAATTTAATTTTGTACTTGCTAGATGAGTATTTACGAGTTAACAACATGTAACCCAAAATGGAATTCTGTGTTATTAGAAAGAACATTGGTTTTTTGCATCTGTAACCGAAACTAAACCTTACTTTGTAGAGAATGGAATCAACTCTGCTAAAGCCACACTCCACTTGGATGAGGAAGGAAAAGCCACAGGGTATCGATAACATGGCTAATGCTGAAAGCAATCAATCCATGATGGAACCCTGCGGATTCAGTAAAGGACACTCGGAATAGAATCAACCTGCTTCAGTTACGCAGTGGTTGGATTAGGAAGGAATATGATTTTTCAGCAGCTGAAGGTACCTATTTGATACAGGGTTTGAAAAGCGAACATGGTGAATGGTAAAGTTTGTGCTTGCTAGATGAGTACTCAAAGAGTTGAAAGTCACTCAATATAACCCAGATGAAGCCTGGGAACTTAGGACACCTATTTTCTCATCTGTAGGAAAATTTTAGACCTTTGTTTGTAGAGAATAAATATAATAAACTCTGCTACAGTCACTCTAGGAAGGAACATGATTTATTAACAGCTAATGGGAAAAGGCAGAGCGTACTTTGACATGGTTAATGCATGTAGCCAGAAATTTTATGATGGAATATGTTTAATTTATTGTATATGGGTTGAAAAGCGACGGGAACTATGATGGGTAATGCTCAAGATGCTATGAGCAATTTGGAAAAGAGAATCTGTTATCTTCCAAGCTTCCTTTTTCCGATTATTCACTGTAATGGTTTATCAATTCATAGTGCTAAAATTTATACTTGCTAGATGAGTATTCAAAGAATTGAAAATCACATCACTCTATATAACCCAGATGGATGCCTGGGAAATTAGAAAGCACACCCATTTTCTGCACTTGTAGGAAAATTTCAAACCTTTTCTTAGGAGAATAAATATAATAAGCTCTGCTCCAGTCACACTAAGATGGAATTATGATTTATTAACACACTGGGAACCTACTTTATATAGGGCTTCAAAAGGCAGAGCGTACGTTGATATGGTTAATGCATGGTGGTGGCCATAAGTCTTACGTTGGAATATGGCTAATTTATTGTATATGGGTTTGAAAAGCCACAGGAACTGTGATGGGTAATGCTCAAGAAGATGCTATGCGCAATTTGGAAAAGAGTATCTGTTGTCTTCTGCTTCTCTTTTCCGATTATTCACTGTAATGGCTTATCACCGCCTCATAATGGCATCCAAGAATTTACTCACGTGGACAGAATGGGACTTGGATACCCCGACTATATATTTAGAACCTCCTAAAATTAATCCAACGGTACATTCAGAATCATATATGGGTTAGTGTAATGTTGTTAACTCATTAGAGGTAATGGTTTGGTTGATTTTGTTTGATGCTCAAGTGGTTGAGTGTAGTTTTATCTTTTCCACTTGTATTTAATTTCTGCAAGCAGCATCTTGAGTTTCTAATGAGCATATTGTTGTGATGGCTTTAACATTTTTGTTGATTTGACTTTGTGCTTCAAAAAAATCTAGTGTTTATGTTGGGTACCATCCTTGAAATAAAGTGTCTAGAATTTTCTTTAGGTTTAGGTTTGGAAAAAAAACATAATTTGTCCAATGAATCTAATGATAATATTTAGTGTATCTGCATAATGATTTATTTTTTTGATAACTACACCTTTCTTAAGGGGAAATCTAGATTTTGTATCAAATTTGGGTAGTTTGACACTCCCATCAAATCTAAGTGAATTTCTATGCAGTGTTTGAGCTATATTTTGCATGTTTCGAATTTTACATTGGGGCATAAATGTGTATTTTGTCATTTTAAACTGTAGTAATCAATGATAGGTACAATAACAACTTATTTTGTGTAGGCAAGAGGTTAAGTTGTAATTGTGGGTAGTGCCTGGTTTCATCTATGGGACCAAAAGCTAGGTGTTGCTTGAAAGGAAATGAACCCATTGAATAGCCTTAATGATGACAATGCGAAATATGTACTTTCTTGTAGAGACTATCCAGTTGACTCTACTTGCTATAGCCTTAATGACAATATGATATATTGACTTTCTAACACTATTTGGGTTGACATAGCCTTGTGGTCTTAGAGTAACACCTAAAACTAATTGTGATAAGTTAAGAGCTCGATTTCTTTGGATGTAAGGAAACAATTTAATCGGACAAGATCCATAACACTTGGTGGGAGTGAACTTATGCCCTTAGGGACCACTAACGAGTCATTTTAGGCGGTGTTTTCTCTGAATAATGATGATGAGTCGGGGCACATTGGCTGTGAGCAACAAGTGATCACTATCTCCATTGTTATTGTTGGCTGTGAGCAACAAGTGATAACCATCTCCATTGTTATTTGACAATTGAGTTATGATAGGTTTTATCACCACTGGAATACAAGGTAAAATAACAATTTAAGAGCTCAAGTGGTATTGTTAATGTTCTTGTAACAAATGTTTGACTTTTGTATGTGTTTCCACCATAAATTAGAGAGGTAAATGAAGCTAGATAAATCACAAATCAAGCTATAGAAACTAGAACCCCAAAGTTTATATATTATAAATGAGTGAAAAAATTGGTGAGGATTGAAGTGTTGTGATAAGGTTGTGACCATAGTGGTTTGAGATAATGATTTTGTGAGTTCAACCATGCAAAATTTATTGTCTAAGAGAAGAAGGGGGAGCATAATAGAACTGTAAATCTATTTACTCGAAGATCTTGAATGCTACATGTAGTTCCATGTTTTGATTTCTATTTGTCTGGATAAAGTTTCCAAGAAATGATTAACAATTACCATTATTATATATGTATATAAAAATGAAAAGGTTGAATTATCAATAGGGGTAGCGCCTAATGGTCAACCTCTTATATATTAGATGAGGATAACAATGACCTTGTTCTTGTAGTTCGATTGACATCATTCTATGAGATGTGGATGATTATCAGATCATTTTCTGTAGTCGAGTTGACATGGTGTAGAACTCATCAAACACGATAATCAAACTTGTGGAGCACAATGATCCTTTATATAAGTTGTGGCATGTCGTTGATGTAAGGCAATCGACCATCACTAAGTGGCATGTCAAATCATGAACACACTAGTACATACATTAGCATCATGTTCATTCTCATACCCTATTGAATTTGGCATAAAAAAAGAGGATCTAATCATTATTGTTGAAGTTATGTTCTCATAAGATACGCTAGGGATTTCTATATTGACTTTGATAGAAGTCCATTTTTTTCTCACTAGTAATCACGATGATATTTATTTTGCTCATAAAAAGACCATGAATTCAATCAAATTGTGATTTAGAGAAGTCCCTTTTTTTAATTTTTAATTTTATTTATTTTTATCTTTTTTTTTTCTTCATAAAAAACAAGAGCCCAATGAAATTGTGATATGTAGGACAAAGTAGAGAAAAGCACAAGGAACAAAGAACCTAGCAAATAGTGCAATGGAGAGGTATAGCTAGTCAAGGACCTTGGCTACCCATTATGCCATAGATGTTGCAAGGACTAGTGTCATTTCCATTATTTTTAGTGAATGGGAAAAATTTGAGGTGGCTTTTTTTAAATAATCAAGTTGGGTTTTACATGTTATAGTTTTTGTCCCCATTCTTCACTTTGGTTCTCTTTAGTTTTTAATAAATATTGATTAGGGCTTGGTGTAATGCGGGGATACTTTGTATAGAGTAGCAGTCCATTATCTTTATAGGAATGGTTGAATTTCATATTAATTTTTAACTATTTAAAGTCTTGTGAAAACTTCATCCCAATACATTTGAACTATTTGGTGTAAATCTCATATGATTAATTTTCTAGCCATTAAATTTTAGTCTTAAAATTTACCTAATTATTGGAATTTATTTACAAACAAGGTTTTGAACCCGTTAGGATTTGCAATTTTTAAGTCATGTTTGTGTATAAAAGTAAATGTAATGCCAAAACCTTGAGTGATCCACTCATCTGAAGTTCATCTCATGCTCTTAGAAATAAGACTTGATATAAAATGTTGTATGGCTGCATTCCTTTGAGGTATTTCAAAGTCTTCGGTTCCACCTACTATGCCTTGATTCCCAAGGAGCAAAGAAGCAATATTGATGCAAGGAGTTGGAAGTGCATCTTCTTGGGGAACTCAAATACCAGTAAGGTATATCATATTTATGATGAGGTAAACAAGAAGTTCACTCTTTTCGAATGTATGATTTTTGTTTAATCTTCCAATAATGACAAAATTGTTGAACGACAACTTGGCCATCTAGATAGATTCACTCATGTAAAGTATCATGAGTTTGATGATGAGGTTCCACATCTTGAAGGACAAATCTCTATCTTAGATAAATATTTAGAATCTCCTTTTGAAACACCATCTCCCTTGCATGAAGTTTCAACCACTTCATCAGAGTGAGAATTTGCATTGGATGAAGTGATTGAGAGAGGATTGAAAGGACAAACCTGGATGGAAATTTAGAACCATCTCAATCAGTGGAGTAAACTAGATCATCTTAGAAAGGTCCACAAGATGGCTCATAAATACACTTGAAAGTGTTCATCCTGATGAGGGCAGAAAGATAAGAACTGGAGGTTCCACAAAACAACATGATGGAGATGATTCAAATTCAAGTGATGTAGATGATGTGGATGTTTCATATATTATGAACTGAATATATTTATTAACTTTGAACCAAATTCCTTTAAAGTAACTACTTCTCAAAATGAATTTAAAGAAGCCACACAAAAGAAGTATGCTACTTTCATCAAGAATGGAACATGGAAGTTAGCAGACTTTCCATTTGGAACCAAATCAACTATCTACAAGAAAAAGTGCAAATTAGACGGCTCACTTGATAAGCACAAATCAAGGCTTGTGGCAAAAGGATTTGCATAGAAAAAATACATTAATTGTGAGGAGAAATTTTCCCTCACTGTAAAAAGGACCACCCTTTGTACCCTTGATAGCATAAATTTGATGAAAAGTTCATCAAATGGATGTGAAGATTGTTTTCTTGAATGATGACTTGAAAGCGAATGCCTTCGTGTCTCATATAGAATGCTATATTGTGAAGGGACAAGAACTCAAAGTATGAAAACTCATCAAATCCTTTTATATCTTGAAACAAGCACGACGAGTTTGGTATGAAAAATTAACTAGCATATTTGGAAATTGAATTTCAAACACTTATATCTTGATGATGCAACTCTATTTGTAAAGAAAGTTGGAAAAAATACACTTTATTCTTGATAAAGCAACTCTATTTGCAAAGAAAGCTGTTTTTTTTTTTTGGTATTTCTCATAGTTTATGTAGATGACTAGTTAATAAGATGGAATAATAAGTGCTATATTGCATCCATAAATAAATAATTGAAGAAAGGTTTTGAGACGATAGATTTGGGACATCTTCACTTCTACTTGGACATTGAAGTGACCCGAAATCCAAAATGCATATTCATCTCCCAAAAGTACATTGGAGAATTGTTGAACAAGTTTGGCATGACAGAGTGCACATCTCTCTCTACTCCATTGGATAGAATTTGAAGCTCGAGACCGAGTACAAATAACTTGTGGAAAATATTATCTACCTTACCACCACCAGAACCAATATTTCATTTGTTGTTAGGATCCTTTTCAAGTTCATGCAAAAACTTACTAAAGGACATTTGTTGCATAACGACTAAGATACTTGAAGGGAACTCGACTATTTTAAGTCGATGAATTTAATCTAATTAGATTTTTGATTTAGACTTTGATGGGGATAAAGAAAATGGAGTGTCAAATTTAGGTTACCTCATGAGTCTTGAATTAGTAGTTGCCTCTTGGAGATCATACAACAAAGGAAGAATATGTGGAAACTACAAAAGAAATAAAGGAGACTTTGTGGATCAAGAAAATAGTTGAAGATTTGTAGGAGAAACAAGCAAATTCCACCACTCTTATAATTGAAAATAATTTTGCAATCAAATCGGCTAAAAACCCAAATTCCATGCTTGAACTTGTTGAGAAATCAATGCTTAGGGTTTGATTCCTCTTTCTTGATAATTACTTGTGATTTATGTTGGCCTCTTTTAATTCTTTTTTAGTTTATCTTTCATCAAGCAATTACCAAATTAAATGTATATGAAGATCACAAGAACAAGAGACACAAGATGCATGCACTTAGCTAGAGCAAAACCCCTCTAAGGGGAAAAGCTAGTCCAACTCTTCCATTAGTAGATTTAAATCGAGATGGGACAATCCAAGACCCTTTAGACCTAGAAAAAGACCTCATCCAATAACCAAGTTATCCCTTCCTTTTAGTAGATGATCCTTGCCAAAGTCTCCACGTTTCTATTGGAAACACTGAAGGGGGGATTGAATCATTATTTCTTAGCAATTAACACTTATTATTATTATTATTATTATTTTTAATTAATTAATATTAATATTAATTTTTTATTATTAATTTATTTTTTGTTTTATTTATTAATTTATTTTTTATTTTTGTTTATTAATTTATTTTTATTTTTTGTTTATTTTATTTATTTATATTTTATATATATATATATATATATATATATATATATATATTTTAATTAATTAATTAATTAATTTTTTATTTTTCAGAGTCTCAGTTAATCTTTAGTTATTATTATTGTTCTTCAAATAATCATAAACAATAATGAACAACAGACAACACCATACAACAATGCACAAAGATAAGGACAGTAGACACAATAGTTTTAGGTGGGAAACCCCGTTCGGGTAAAAAACCACTGAACGCTTCTTAGTAATTGCCTTCTCCTCCTCTTTAAAAGAAAATTTAATTACATCAAATTTTCAGCCACAACTAAAGAAGGCTCCAACCCCCTAATTCACAGGCAACATCGTGTAGGACGCTACTAAACCCTAATAACCTGCTGCAATTGGAAGGACACCCCAATGCCCTGTAAGTTAGGCCACAATATGACGAGTGCCCTAACACTCTGTTTACCAACTGCCATCGGAAGGATGATTCGTCATCCTGTAGTTTATCATCCCCAACTTAAAGGACGCCACAACGCCTGTTGCATGCTACAACCTACCCTAGAACCACCCTGCCTCCCTGAAGTGTTCTCAGGCCACAACCTAAAGGTCATTCCAATCCCCTGCCTTGCACCACCCTGAAGATCCCATGTACAATGTTTCACAATTTTCAGATTGGATCCTGCTCTAAATCAATAGAAGAAGGTTGTGATGAAGATGTATATCCTGTCAAGTTATGCTGCCCAAAACTTCTCAAATGACCATTGCTAATTCAACCCATTGAACAATCACTACATATCGCTGAACACTGCTCATCACTTATTACTGTACATCATTGATAACTGTACATTGTTGTCACTGCTCAAATTGAACATGTCATATAAACTGGTACTGCACTGCTCTTGAAAGAGTAATCATCAAGAGCTCATAAGCATACTGTCACATCACTGAAACACACACCCTGTAACGTGTCGAATCCAAAATTCTGATAATGGCATATACCAAGATGCCACATGTCATCCCTATGACCCACTACCATTGCTCTCAAGCTCCGCCTATGGAGAGCTACAAGCATATGTTCCTACATTGCTGAGCACTGCTCACAATTTGCTATCCATCATTACAACAAGATGATGTACCCTCAAAAACCTGTTACCCTGTAAGGTCACAATCAAGTTATCCTAGGTTATCATAGTCATTGTCAAATCAAGGTTCTACTAGTCAAAGTTAGAAGGTCAACATGTGTGGTATGACTATTTGATCTTCTCTCACTAAGTCAAACTCAAGGCAAAATGTGATTATACATGTTATGACTTAGTGTGTCAAGGTCAAGTCACTCTTAGGATTTCAAAGTCATGATGATTATTGTCTTGTATGTGAGACGTCAAATCTACTCACAATGAGTCAAAGTCAAGACAAACTATCATGTTATATAAGAGATGCCAATACTGCTATCAATGACTTAAAGTCAAGACAACATGTCATGCTACATAAGAGATGCAAGTTCTGCTATTAATGAATCAGAGTCAACAATTAGGTTCCATGTACCAAACCAATTGTCACTTACCAAGGATATTAAGTCAAGGCAATTGTTATCTCCACTTCAAGTCTTCTTAAAGTCAACAGTCATAAGTCAATCTGATTATCATGAGATTTCAAATCAAATCAGTGACAAATTATTGGGACTTTTCATATACCACTCCAATAGACAATCATAGGTCAAATCATTGTCTAACCGTCATATTTCATAACATTTCAAACCATTCTTAATAAGTCAATATCACAATACTATAAGCACACAATGTCAATCATTTTTCTCCAAGTGTATGATTGTGTCAATACACACTTGTCACTTTTTATTGTCAAGTTGCTTTGTCATATCAACAATATCTTTGTCATCTATGAGTCAAGTTATATGATGATTCACTACAACACTTTGTCTTCTTTAAGAAATTTACAAAAATACATCACTACAAGATTAATCAAATTGTTATGTCATTAGGTCAAATCAAATTAATGACTAGTCATTAATTCCAATCAAGCATGTTGTCAAGACACTTGATAAACACTTCCAAAAAAATAAAACTTTCGTTATCTAAAAACCCGCTTCAAAACACTTCCAAAAGCCTTAGTTATCCTTCAAGGACTCGTCGCTGTCCTAAGAGGAATACTCATTGGCATTGAGAGGGCTAAAGTATCCCTTAGTTGCACTAAAAAAGGAGGTTGCCGGGACTAAACATAATGCACTAACCGCAGACTTAACCATGCCCAACAAATCATCAAACAATCAACACTAATACTTACCTTGAAGGCTGAGTGGAGGAAGCAATTGAGTCCAATCAAAAGGTATTTCTCTGCCCTAGCTGCCTCAGGAAGACCAAACATTAAACTGCCTCAGAGATCCTTTACTAGCTGAAAATTTCAAAGATATGCATGAGGAATTTGGTTGAGATTTGTTATGTCTTTGAGTATTGATTTTGTATGTTTTTATAGCATTAAGGAGGGCTTTTAAAGTTAGACGTTGGAGGAGTCTTTAGTCTTAAATAATTTCTTAATATGTTAATTTATTTAATAAGTATTATGAACATGTTTTCTTATGCCCTAAGGAAAATGTGTGCTACCTTTATGATGTATAGAATAGGCTTGTAAAATTATAAATTAGTAAGGGTCTTCTAGATCTTATTGATAATATTAATTTATTCAGTTACCTTTATTATTGTTATTATTAGTTTATAACATGCTTTGCCTTAAGCTCTACTAAAATTGAAGTCAATCATTGGCTTCGTGCATATGGTCTTACCTGGTTATGAAGTCAATGATTGGCTTATTGCCTTTGATTCTTGAATTTATTCAACTTATACACATTGAGATTGCGGCGAGAATCGTTGTCATATATTGACAACCGTACGTGAATAAGGTGTCATGTCACTACCCCTGGGGTTTTAGCCTAGACGTTGAGGTCACTAACTTCAAACTCAGTTTTCTCTCAAACTATGATTTATGTGGTGTTCAACATACCACCGGAAAGATCTCGATGATGAGAATCCAATGACGTTGATCTCCAAGTCAAACTCAATAATTTGACACTTCAAAAAACCTCGACAAAGTCGGGGTACATCCTCAGTGTAGGTAACCCAAATCATAGCACTTGGGTTTTCAACCATCCAATAGTGGAGCTTCCAACTTGATGTAATCCGACAATTACTAGGAAGCGTTCATTAACTATTTGACATCAATGATTGGTGTTTTTAGTCAAATTCAAATCTAGTCAACTCCATGGGTTGGCATCAATGACAACATTATCCAACAATATCGCCCTTTGTCATTGATGACAACACATGTACTCGTTCTGCAAGTACAACTCCCCCTGACTTCATGCTTCATATATTTCTTTATTTTTTCTCTCCCTCTTTGACATCAATGGCAAAGGGTGACTCCCCGTGACAATCTGCCTGCTTCATGTGGGCCTGCCATTTATCTATGTTCCCCCTAACGAGAAGACTTCTTGCAATAATCTGTCAACGAAAATCCCTATGGACTTGTAATCCTGCATGTGCTCCCCCTGACATGCTGTGAATCATGTAGATTTCCTTTGGTGAGTATGATAACCTATTATTAATGTTGATACTCTGATAATCGATCATTGCAGACCTATATCCTATGAATGTTCATATCCCCTTAAACTTGTTATAGATATGACATATCTGACTTGAAGCTTCCATTCTGTCCATGCTGTTTGTTTGTCAATGGTAGGCACATGCCACATACTATTGTAATACTCCCCCTCTTCAAAATTCAGGGAATCAACAAGCCAAATTGTTCAAAATAATGTATCATATGATGGACCATCTTGACTTGAGTCATTAACTGAAGCAACTGCTGATTCCTTATGACCTGTTACGAATCCTGAAAGCATAACTGTTGAGACCTTCTTGCCTTCATGCTTTTCTTTCTCATCTTGTACTTGTTCATCCTGTACCTGTTTTCTTTTCCAAACCTTCTTATTCTCGTCATCAAGCTTTTCATTCATGGTTGATTCCATTTTGTACTTGTTAGTTTTTGGTAGCATCAGATGTGATCTAGCCATGAAAATTGGTGGAGAGGCTAAGGCACACAATTTCTAAAGAATCCAGAAACTGTTTCATGGAATTCCACCCGGATTGTATTTTATTAAAATAATTAATATTCTTAATGGGGTTCCTAAGTCTAAACTTAGGAAAATTAAAGTTTTAATGGGTATTAATCAAAATATGAGTGAGAATGTTCTAAAAAGTGGATCAAGTCAAGTTTTTAATCTTAGCCGTTGATTAGAGACTTAATCTCGGCCATTGAAGACTCAACGAGAAATGTATAAGGAGGAGGCTTGGGGTTCATTCAGGGACACACCGAAAGAATGAATTGATCTAGAGTTTAAAATTTATGGGGCTTGGAAGTTGAGAAATTCAAACTAAGTGATCATTCTGCAGTAGAGGGGCAAGGATAGTTCGAGAATACTAGGCAGAGAGATAGAGAGCCACCAGTGGAGACAACGCATCACCTAGAGGGACTGATGCTGGGCCAGTCTGGGCCCATGCAGGCTTGACGCAGAGCCAAAAGGGCCAGCACAGAAGGGAAGTTGCCTTCACGCAAAAATCCAGAACTACTTGGGAGCTGCCAGAACAATCGGGAGGGACTGATGCATAAATTCCAAGAGGTAGAAGAGACATCGCAGGGTTGATGCAGAGCCTTTGAGGCCGGCATAGGGCCTACGTAGGGTCAACGCAGAGATAGCCAGGGGTTTGCGAGTTCTGCTACCTGATCAGTGGGAAACTGTCGGGTGAAATGAGGTAATCTCACTCAGTTTTCTGCCATTTTATTTTTCTTTGTAATTGGATTGCCGAGAGGGCATCCAACATTGTATTCAAAACTATTGTTTAATAATATAAAACCCTCAGAGTTGTTGCATCAATTTTCCCGCATTGGGTTTTTCCGAGGACTATTTTGTCCAAAAATAACGACGTTCTATGTATCTTTTTCTTTGCTCAGTTTCTTGTTTCATGTAATCAAATTAAATTGGTGTAGGCTGCAAAAGTAACTTGCTTTAATGTTTTTCAGAAAATAACTTGATAATGTATATTAAAATCAAGTAGGAGAAGTAAATTCAATTTTGTTGCAGTAGGGGTTCCTTGAATATAGGAATTTTCACATGGTATCAGAGGATTGATTTTGAAATAGGAAGAACAGATACAACGCTGAGCAGAAAGGCCAATCGCTACATTTGGCAGCAATTCGAATCCCCTTGAAGGGATTTCACAGTCCTTGTCGGGAAAGTAGAGATTTTGAGGAAATCTCTCTCTAAGAGAGTCGATAGAGAGGTACGATTTCTGGTTCATGAGCTTGTAGAGGTAGAGGGAGTGATGCAGAGCCTCAACGGAATGCTTGAAGGGCGCAGTTTTTGCCAGGGCAAAAATCCATCGGAAAAGAGCAAAGACACATAGAAGGGGAATTTTCTCTTCAGAGGAACTCTTTCGCCAAAAGTTTGATTTTTTCACTTGCCGGGCAACAGACCAGCGTTGTGCAGTGACTAGAGGAGTCAATTCGATAGTTTGGGTGAGATGGCATCACATGGGCTCAAAGATTAGGATGGGTTGGAAGGAGCTTCCAACTATGTCATATGGAAGACCAAAATCTTAGCTCTTTTGGAGGAGTATGATCTCGAAGCTTACATCAAGATTGTTATGGCTGTTCTCGCGGACAATGATAAGAAGAAGAAGTACAAGGTCGAGCAGGAAAACGTGAAGAGGTACATACTTGATGGAGTTTGAGATCATGTGGTCTTACACTTGCATGGAAAAGATACAACCCGAGAAATATGAGAAGCCTTGTCTTCACTGTGTGAAGGTTCTTCCGAATAATGGAAGATGTACTTAGAACAAAAGTTGCAGTGGACATTGACGTAGAAGGGAGAAGGGGTTAATTCCTATCTTCAATGTCTTCAGGATACCAGAGACTAGCTTGCTGCATTGGGGTCTACTCCTTAGTCTACCACAATGGTAAGGATGACCCTGAATGGAGTCTCAAATGAATGGAAAGTCTTCATCCAAAGTATATTGGGCAAGGAAAGACTACCTTCATGGGAGGAGATGTGGGCAGCCCTTCAACATGAAGAATTAAGGAGGGATCTGGTTAAGGTCAACCTCAATGGCAGTAGTGGGAGTGGCACGAAGACCAAGGAGGAGGAGGAGAATGCAGCTCTAGCATTAAAGGGACAACAAAAGTAGAAGTGAAAAAATGACATTGGTGAAATGTTTCAGATGTAGTGAGATGAGCCACTTTGCATCCCAGTGTCCTTTGAAGCAAAAAGATAAGAATGAGAAACATGATCCTTAGGCAGCTCCAACAAAAATTGATGAAGATGAGTTTTCCATGAGTGCCCACGCATCTCCAGTAGGGAAATGGGGTGATATAGAATTATAGTCGGGAGGACCACATGTGGGCAGGATCCTTGAGGAACCCACCTCTTGGATCAATTCCTTGCTACGAGAGCCCAAGATTCAACAGTAGCGAGATGGACTTAGTGTCAGATGATGCAGTGGGTTGGTTGGAGAGACAGATGAAGTAGCCTCAGACCAAAGACTAATCAGTGCAGAGCAAGGTTTGTGGCAACGCAGATGGCACAATGCAGAAGCCAACGACAATGCATTTAGAAGGTCAGAGACTAGTAGCAATCAGATTCCAACATTCACATGGTATTATGCTGAACACAATTAGTTCAGTAAGTTTGGGTGTTTTTCAATTGCTTCTCTCAACAACTGAGTTGCAGTATGAATGTAATGCTAGCAGTGGCAGTGCTAACAACATAGCATATGCAACATTAGAGAGGGAATTGTAGTACAAATGCAACAGTGGTAGTGGCAGTGTCATGGGTAGCTGTACAATAGCAATAATAACACAGTGTTGATGGCAACGACAGTGCGGAAAGGAGATGCTTCAGAGATAGAGCAACATGCTTTCAAAAATTGTTGCTAGAGCACATTCCTCACTAAGAGGGAGTGTTAGTTTTTGGTAGCATCGAATGTGATATAGCCATGACAATTGGTGGAGAGGCTAAGGCACATGATTTTAAAGAACTCAGAAACCGTTTTGTGAAATTCCACCCAGATTGTATTTTATTAAAATAATTAATATTTCTAATGGGGTTCCTAATTCTAAACTTAAGAAAATTAAATTATTAATGGGTATTAATCAAAATATGGGTGAGAATGTTCTAGAAAGCGGATCAAGTCAAGTTTTTAATCTTAGTCATTGATTAGAGAATTACTCTCGAACGTTGAAGTCTCAACAAGAAAAGTATAAGGAGGCTCAAGGTTCATTCAGGAACAAACTGAAAGAATGAATTGATCTAGAGTTTGAAATTTATGGGGCTTGGAAGTTGAGAAATTTGAACTAAGTGATCATTCTGCAGCAGAGGGGCAGAGATAGTTCGAGAACATTGGGTAGAGAGGCGGAGATCCACTAGTGGAGACAATGCAACACTTAGAGGGACTGACGCTAGGCCAGTCTGGGCCCATGTAGGCTTGATGCAGAGCCAAAAGAGCCAGTGCAGAAGGGAAGTTGCCTTAATCCAGAACTATTGGGGAGTTGTCAGAACAACCAGGAGAGGTTGACGCAAAAGCTCCAAGAGGCAGAAGAGACAGTGCAACGCTGACACAACGCCTCTGAGGCTGATGTAGGTCCAGTGCAGGGCTCACGCAAAGCCTCTAAGGCTGATGCAGGGCTAACGCAAGGCTGATGCAGAGCCTCTAAGGCTGATGCAGGGCCTACGCAGGGCCAACACAAAGATCGCTGGGGGTTTGCCAGTTTTGTTGCCGGATCAGCCAGAAACTGCTGGTTGAAGTGAGGTAATCTCACTTAGTTTTCCACCATTTTATTTTTTCTCTGTAACTGGATTACCGGGAGGGCATCCATCATTGTATTTAGAACTACTGCTTAATAATATAAAACCCTCAGAGTTACTGCACCGATTTTCCTGCATTGGGTTTTCTGTGGACTATTTTGTCAAAAAACAATGGTGTTCTATGTATCTTGTTCTTTGCTCAATTTCTTGTTTCATGTAATCAAATTAAATTTGTGTAGGATGCAAAAGTAATTCACTTCAAGATTTTTTAGAAAATAAATTGATAATTTATAGTAAAATCAAGTAGAAGAAGTAAATTCAGTTTTGTTGCAGTAGGGGTTCCTTGAGTATAGGAATTTTCACAATTCCTGTAGTGACGAGCTATGTGTCCATATTTATGACCTTTGTAACATTCCTTATCAGGATTGTACCTGCATTCTTGAGCTATGTGTCCATAATTATGACATTTGAAGCATTCAATGTCATCCATAGAAGATTCCGTCTGGTATCTGTCTCATAATCCTGTAAATTTGCTTCTAGGGTTTTGCGTATAATGATTGTACCTATCAAAAACTTCACAATCCCTAACCATATGTCCATACTTAGCACATAAAAAGAAATAATCATTAAATGAATGTGTGTACTTGGATAATTCATTCAGAGGTGGTGGTCCTTGATAATTGTACATGTCAACAACTTAAAATTCCCTAGCCATATGTCCATAGTTAGCATGTCATGAAAAACAATAACCATTAAACGAAGGAACGTACCTGGATGAGTAATTCTTCTTTTGAGGTGGTGTAGTCTTTTGTCCTTTGCCATTAACTGCTTTGACATCATTCTTCAGAGCTACAACATTCTTCTTTGGGTCAGTTTTCTTATCAATCTCATTGTGTGAAGATGAGGAGATTGTACCTTCATCAACTGGAGCCTTACCTGCATTTTCTACCTTTATCTTCAATTGAGCCACTTCTTTGTCTGTACTGTCCTGCAATTCTTCCTTTTGCAATTCCTTGAGATTGTTGATCTCATTAAGAGATGCATAAAGTTCTCCTTGCTTTTGAGAAAGATATTCTTGAAACCAACTTTTCGAGATTTGTCTTCTTCTTTCCGCTTCTTCAATCTGTAGCTTTAGAAAAGTCGTCTTTTAAACTTCTCTGTTAAGTACCTGCATCTATTCTTTTTGCTTCTCAATATCAATCTTAAGCCTCCTTATTTCTGTTGAAGAGGTTTCTAGTTATTTTTTCTTTTGGTCAACTGTAGATATGCATCTTTGATCTAATTCCTTTAATTGACTTGCCAAGTTCTTCCTTTCAATCTCTGCTTCCTGCACCTGTTGTTTAAGCCCGCTAAACTATGCAAAGGCTGTATCAAGTTCTTGTTGGTTTTGATGGACCTCTTTCTTGAGATTTTTGTGTCTCCATATTCTTGACTTCTTCCAATTGTACTTGAAGACTGCTAATGATCTGCTCTTATTCTTCATTTTTCTTGTTGAATTCTTTTGTTGTTTCCAATTCTGCTTCCAAAAGTCTTTGTTTTTCCTTATGGATTTTGAGTTTTTAATCATCTTGACCATTTCATTTTTAAATTCAATTTTACTCATTTCTCCATCTTCTTCATCACTATCAGAAGGATATGTATGATTCTCAATATGTACATCTTGACCTGAATGCTTCTTTGAGTAGAGATTATGGAGCCTTTCCCAAAGAATTTTAGTTGTTGAACATTGACCAATTTTTTCTTTTACAAAATTTGGTAGAACATTAAGAATGACATTCACAACTTTTGAATTGTACCTTTTAGCTTCATTGGTAGATGTGTCTCTAGAAACAACTGATTTCCATACTCCATGATATTGCAAATGGACTTCCATTCTAGATTACCATATCTAGTAATTATTTGCATCAAATTCAGGTGTTGGTGCACCATACTATTTTTCTTTAGATGTTACTTTACCTGTACCTTCTTTTCCATCGTTGGAATTCTTCGTAACTTGCTTCTTTGACTTTCCCATCTCTATGCTCTAAGATATAACTTATAGTCGTTAAGATGTTACTTAAGGAACCAAGCTTTGATACCATTTATTGGAAATACTGAGAAGGGGGGGGGGGGGGGTGGTAATCAGTGTTTCTAGGAAATTAACATTTTTTTTTTTTTTTTTTTTTTTTTGAGCGTTAGTTAATATTAAGTTATTATTGTTTATCTTCTTCAAATAATCATAAACAATAATCAACAATAGACAACACCATACAACAATGCAGAAAGATAAAGAAAGTAGACAGAGGATTTTTAGGTGGAAGATCCCCTCTCTGTCAAAAACCACCGAACGCTTCTTAGTAATTGTCTTCTCCTCCTTTTTAAAAGAAAAACAATTACATCAATTTTTCAACCACAACTAAAGGAGGCTCCAATCCTCTAATTCACAGGAAACAACCTGTAGGACACTACTAAGCCTTAATAACCTGCTGCAACCAGAAGGACACCCCAACACCCTGTAAGTTAGGCCACAACCTGATGAGTTCCCCAACACTCTGTTTACCAGCTACTGTCGGAAGGATACTTCATTGTCCTATAGTTTATCAGCACCACCTTGCTACCCTAAAGAGATGACATACCGTGTTTCACAGTTTTTAGATTGGATCCCCTTATGCTCTAAATCAATAGAAGAAGGTTGTAATGAATATGTATATCATGTCAAGCCCTGTTGCCTAAAACTACTCAAATGACCATTTCCAAGTCAACCCACAGAACAATCACTGCATATCGTTGAACACTGCTCATCACTAATCAATGTACATCACTGATCAATGTACACCACTGATAATTGTACATCACTGATAACTGTACATTACTGTCACTACTCAAATTGACCATGTCATATCCATTGTCATTGCACAGCTCATGAATGAGTAATCATCAAGAGCTCATAAACAGATTGCCACAACACTAAACCACACACCTTGTAATGTGTCGAATCCAAATGTTTGATAATGGCATAAATAAAGATTCCATAGGTCATCCCTATGACCCTCTACCACTGCTCTCAAGCTCTTCCTATGGAGAGCTACAAGCCTATGTTCCTATACTGATGCACACTGCTCACAATATTCAATCCATCGCTACAAGAAGATGATGTGCCCTCAGAAACCTGTTACCCTGTAAGGTCACAATCAAGTTATCCTAGGTTATCATAGTCATTGTCAACTCAAGGTTCTACTAGTCAAAGTCAAAAGGTCAACATGTGTGGTGTGACTATTTGATCTTCTCTCACTAAGTCAAACTCAAGGAAAAATGTCATTATACATGTTATGACTCAGTGTGTCAAGGTCAAGTCACTCTTAGGATGTCAAAGTCAAGATGATCATTGTCTTGTATGTGAGATGTCAAATCTACTCACAACGAGTCAAAGTCAAGACAAACTGTCATGTTATATAAGAGATGCCAATTCTGCTATCAATGAGTTAAAGTCAAGACAACCTATCATGTTACATAAGAGATGTCAGTTATACTATTAATGAATCATAATCAACAGTCATGTTCCATGTACCAAACCAATTGTCACTCACTAAGGATATTAAGTAAAGGAAAATCTTATGTCCACTTCAAGTCTACTTGAAATCAATAGTCATAAGTCAATCTGATTATTATGATATATCAAATCAAATTAGTGACAAATTATTGGGAAATTTCATATACCACTCCTATAGACAATCATAGGTCAAATAATTGTCTAATTGTCATGTTTCATAATATGTCAAACCATTCTTAATAATTCAAGATCACAATACTGTAAGCACACAATATCAATCATTTTTCTCCAAGTGTATGATTGTGTCAATACACACTTGTCAGTGTCTCAGAGGTCATTGTTTATTGTCAAGTTGCTTTGTCATATCAACAATATCTTTGTCATCTATGAGCCGGACGATTCACTACAACACTTTGTCTTCTTTAAGAAATTTACAAAGATACATCACTACAAGATTAATCAAACTGTTATGTCATTAGGTCAAATCAAATTAATGACAAGTTATCAATTCCAACCAAGCATGTTGTCAAGACACTTCATAAACACTTCCAAAAATAAATAATTTTTTCTATCTAAAAAATGCTTCAAAAAACTTCCAAAAAACTTTGCTATCCTTCAAGGACTCCTCGCTGTCCTAAGAGGATGACCCATTGACATTGAGAGGGCTAAATTAGTGTTAAATTATGGTATGTTCTATGCTTAGAGTAGTTTACTTATTTTTCTTCTTATTATCCACAAATTAGCAATCACATATACATTAAGTAAAGTGCAGATAGAACATTAAATGATCAACAGAAAACAAGCCAAGACAAGAGACACAAGATGTGGCGGCTAGCTAGGGACAAACCCCAATGCGGGGAAACCCTTTGACCAAATCTTATTTTATCTTCAATAGTTCAACAGAGAGAAATAGTACAAAATCTGAATTCTGTAATTTTATATCAGCAGCAGCGAACCCTAGATCAACAAAGTCGAACTTGGTCAAACTAGTTGAAATTGACCTCTAAAATACTTGGTCAATTTCCGTTCAACTTGTCCTCGAACAACCTGAAGAAACAACCCTTGAACATCCCCAAATGTATAGTCAATTTGTACATTTCTGAAGTCAACTGTAGCCCTAAACTAGGGCAGTCAACACTTGTCAAACCAGAGGTCAGATCACCTTGGTTTTCATGCCAAAAATTGAGGCTTGCCTAGGAGAGGCAACCACACCTAATCCGTACTTTTTAAAGGTCAACACTTGGTCAAATCTGGTCAAAGAGATGACCTGCTGCCCTAGCATCCTTCTTTCTACCTCTTCCTTGCCCTAGGACGTCTTCCTTTCAGCCACACATGAGAGAGAGAGAGAGGCTCCTTTTATGCATAGGAGAGAGAGAAGATGAATGAATTGAATTGTCCAAATGAGGAGAGTGCTCCTTGTATTTATATGCGAACGTTGAGGATGAATAGACGCGACTGTTGGGCTTTTGAGCCTACATAAGTTTGTTGGCCGACCTTGACAATTTGTCCATAGTCAAAATAAATTCATATCTCCATAAATGCTTATCGAAATTGGCTGATCTTTAGATCAATCCTACACCTCTCGATGAGAGGAATCTACAAAAAATATCAGAAGCCATAAATAAGGTGATCCACATGGAGTTTGGCCCTAGTTGCCAATTTTAACACTCCGTCTCGACTAGGGAGGACTTCATCTGTAATCCGTCAGACCGTCATTGCTATCCATCCATCAAATGCACTGTCCTGTACAACTTGACCCCACTCTGCTTTGCTCGAATTATGAAGAAGAAGAAATAATCGAGGATGTATCATACCATCCTCCACTGACCCAAAGTTAGTCTCAGAGTGTGAACCACTCTCACTGATCCCAGATCAATGGAGGTCATCCTAGCATAGGGAGTGTACTTCCCATGAGTCCCAGACTACATGGGTAGGATGCCTCGACTGGAGAACTAATCATCCTGTCCACAGGAGAGCGAATCATCTTGTCCAGTGGATGCCACGGAGAACTAATCATCTTGGCCTACAGGAGAACTAATCATCATGTCCACAGGAGAACGAATCATCTTGTCCAGTGGATGCCACAGAGAACTAATCATCCTGGCCTACAGGAGAACTAATCATCCTATTCCACAGTCGCCACGGAGAATGAATCATCCTGGCCCACAGGAGAACTAATCATCCTGTTCCACAGTCACCTCGGGGTGTCACAGGGGAAGGTTGAACCTTTACCTTGTACATAGTGTACCACCAGGGGATGGTGAGTCACCCTATGGTCACATGTTGCTCCAAGAAGTACCCCGCACCACCCTAGAGCTCCTAGAGCTCAATACATCATACTCGACCCTCATAAGAGGGTCTCTGAACGACACCACGTCGTTCTCAGAAAGTCAGGAATTTGACCTTTCCTAGGGGCTTTGTCAAAATGTCGGCGACCCGTTCATCTGTACCAATATCTTGGAGCCTTATTGCTCCTCGCTGCACCATATCTTGAATATAGTGGTACTTGATATTGATATGCTTTGAGCGATCATGAAATACAGGATTCTCTGATAAACGGATCCCGCTCTGGTTGTCACACAAAATCACGGTGGTATTCAATGTAAATCCAAACATCTCACTGAAGAGATTTCGCAACCAGATTGCCTCACAGGAGGCCATGTTAACAACAATGTACTCTGCCTCGGCGGTGCTCAAAGCCACCAACTTTTGCTTCCTACTCATCCAGGATATTGAAGCAGATCCCAAAGAGAAACAACACCTAGAAGTGCTTTTTCGGTCCACCACACTGCCTGCCCAATCAACATCAATATGCCTAAGTAGCCTCACATCTCTGGCAGTGTATCTCAACCCATGAGTGATTGTGCCACAAATATATCTCAACAGATTCTTGGCAGCAATCCAATGTGAGTGGTGAGGCTCAACCATATGTTGACTACAAAGCATATATCCGGGCGGGAGTTCAACAAGAACATTAATGCTCCGACGAGTTGACGATACTCTGTAGCATTTTGTAAAACAGGTCTGACAGCACTACCACTTAACTTCTTGAAGTCAAGCTCCATCGGGGTAGTTACAGTCTTGTAGTCCACCATGCTGAATCTCTCCAATATCTTCACCACATATTTTCCTTGAGATAGGAAAATCTCCCCTGGTTTCTGTCAGACTTACAGTCCTAGGAAATAATGCATAAGTCCTAGGTATTTCATCTCGAACTTAGAAGCCAGCTCCCTCTTACATTCGTGAATGAGAGGGTTTGCACCTATTAGAAAGAGGTCATCAAAAGATAGCACCAGTATGAGAGGCTTGCCATCTATAACCTTAAAGTAAAGGTTAGGGTCGGCTTCTCTCCTAGTGAATCCCAACTTCATCAAGTAGTTATTGATCCTCTCATGCCACGCTCGGGGTGCTTGATTTAGCCCATAGAGGGCCTTCTTCAACTTGCACACATGAGATTCTCGATCATAAATCTCAAATCCTTCAGGTTGCTCCACACAGACCTCCTCTTTGATTAAACCATGTAAGAACGCAGTCTTGACATCCATTTGATGTAGGTTCCATCCTTGCGAAGCAGCAAGGGTTATGATCGAGCGGATGGTGGTATATCGGGCAACATGTGCGAATATTTCGTCATAGTCTATACCTTCCTTCTGGGAGAAGCCACGAGTGACAAAACGAGCTTTATACTTTTCCCCACTTCCATCAACTGCATGCTTTATCTTGTAAAGCCATTTTGAAGTGACAACTGCTTTGTCCCGGGGTTTGGGGACCACATCCCAAACATCGTTTTTCATGATGGACTCATATTCCTCGGTCATAGCATCCTTCCATACTTGATGCTTAACAACCTCTGTGAATAATGAAGGCTCATTTTGGATGATCGTGCTCATGATGGTTAGGTATCCCTGATACCTGTTTGGCTTCTTACTTTCACGGAAGGTTCCTCTAGGCGCAATGTGTCCTTCAACATCATCAAGTGTCCCCCTAAGCCATGAAGGCCTCTTCTTAGAAGAGGAAGTCTCTTGCGGAGGAGGATCAATAGGATCCATAGGTTCTTCCACATCGGGCATCGTCTCATCTTCCTTTTCCTTTGGTTCCCTGGTGCCAACTTCTTTAGATCCCCTTAAAGTAGGAATATTGTATACTTTGCTAAGAGCCATATCTTCGTCAAAGGTGACATCATGACTAATCTTGACTTTCCTTTGACCAGCTACATAGATTCTATAGCCCTAAGTATTTTTCGCTATAGCCCACGAAGATTCCTTTCTTTCCAGATGCACCCAAGTTATTCCTTTTCTCTTTAGGAACATGAAAATATATAGGGCTTCCAAAAATTCTAAAATGAGATACGTCAGGTTTCTTATCGGTGAACATTTCTTCGGGAATATTGGAACCAAATTCTTGATGAGGGCATAAGTTTTGTACATATACGACGGTATTTGCAGCGTCGGCCCATAGAAACTTCGAAAGTCTTTGATCATGGAGCATAGGACGGACAACTTCCACAATTGTCGAATTCTTCCTTTCCGCCACACCATTCTGCTCAAGAGTATATGGTGTAGTAGTCTCCTTCTTAATGCCAACCTATTTGCAAAAGTCATGAAACTCATTGGATTCATATTCAGTCCCATTATCAGTCCTTAAGGTCTTGATCTTCTTTTTGATTTGATTCTCGATCAAGGCTTTGAAGTGCCGAAACCAGGAGAACACTTCATCCTTCCTTTTCAAGAAGTATATCCAAGCCTTGTGAGAATAATCATTTGTAAAAGTGAGGTAATATAAATATCCTCCCAAGGAGTTCACAGACATCATACTGGATATGTCTGAGTGAACCAACTATAATATATCAGAGGTCTTGCTTTGGCTTGAGGGGAGTGGTCCCCTTTTTGAGCTTTCCTTCGGCACATCCTAGACATACAACTTCTTGCTCTAATTTGAACTCGGTCATCCCAGTCACCATTTTTCTTACATCGGGTAGAGCTTTATAATGAAGGTGAGCAAACCTCCGATGCCATAGTTCGGACTGAAGAGATGTGTCACAAAACATGACACCCAACGGACTTCCTCCAACCTGATATAATGAATCGACTCGAAACCCAAGAGTAAAAGCATCTTTAAAGTTCTTTTTCCATGCACGTACCTTGCCATCGCTAAAGGCCACCTTGTAGCCTTTGTCTTCCATTGCCGAAATGGACACCAGGTTCTTTTTGAGATCAGGTACATATAATACATCTTGTACATGGATTGTATTTCCCTGATTCAATTGAAGAGTGACATTTCCTATGCCTTTCAAGGGATATTTTGAATTATCTCCAAGAATAATTTCCAGGTTGGTTTCCTTCTCTATCAGATTATATAGAGCTTCTTTTTAACCAATGAAGTGCCTTGAGGCACCACTATCAATAAGCCAATTTCCCAGCGAGCCCGAGGGAGTAGTAGTAAAGAGAGCCACTGGTAGATAATATTCATCTTGCTTATTGTTAGCAGTGTTAGATTCATACCTGGAATTTCTTGCCTTCTTGAATGGTTGTCCTCTTCCTTGATTTCCGACACTTATTTTGCCTCTTCCATTTGACCTGCTATTCCTTTGATTGCCTTGAGAGGGATTTTGATCATCGTCCCAGTGTGAGTCCCTTTTATTAGGGCACTCCCTTGCATAGTGACTAGTTTTATTGCAATTGTAACATTGTCCTTTTCTTCCACCCTTTGGTCCAGCCTTTCCTTTGAATTTAGCCCCAGAATTGTTTCTTCTTTTAGTATTAGAAGAAAAGGCAGAGGGATGACCTTTAAGTATGGGCATTTCTTGCTCTTCCATCCTTGTTTCTTATTAAATGCATGTGTCCATTAATTCCTCAAATCCAGGAATTACATTATTGTTGAGAAGAGTAGTTCTGAATATATACCATTCAGATGGCAGTCCTCCAAGAGTTGTGAGTGTCATTTCCCTGTCAGGAATTACTTCTCCAATAGATAGGAGATTGTTTTTGATCTCGGTGATCCTTAAGAAATATGCTTGCATACTCTCATCTTTTCCCTTCTTAATTTCCTTAAGCTTATTTCTAAGAAACAAGACTTGATTTGCACCATTAAATTTAAATAAACTCACCAGTCTATCGTATATTTCCTTGGAGGTGTTCAGCTAGGAAACATAGGCCACCAAGCGCTTGTCGATAGAGTCGCAGATGATCTTCCTTGTTTTGAATTCTCCCTTGGTCCATTTGTTCCTAGCAGCAGCGGATGCATTTTATGGAGGCTCAACAATTCCGCCTATCACATGGTCCAACACTTCCTGTTCTTCTAATGTTAGATCGAGAGACATCTTCCATCTGTGATAGTCAAACTTCTCATGGAGTTTGTCTTCAGCAGGGAAGTGTGTTGAGGACCCCATGATTTATTTCAGATAGCCTTTCCAACCTTCTCTTCGGTGATTGCTCTTGCTTGGGCTTTGTCTTCACCTAAGCTCTGATACCATGTTAAATTATGGTATGTTATATGCTTAGAGAAATTTACTTATTTTTCTTCTTATTATCCACAGATTAGCATTCACATATACATTAAGTAAAGTGCAAATAGAACATTAAATGATCAACATAAAACAAGCCAAGACAAGAGACACAAGATGTGGCGGTTAGTCAGGCACAAACCCCAATGCAGGGAAACCCTTTGATCAAATATTCTTTTATATTCAATAGTTCAGCAGAGATAAATAGTACAAAATCTGAATTCTGTAATTTTATATCAGCAGCAACAAACCCTAGATCAGCAAAGTCGAACTTGGTCAAACTAGTTGAAATTGACTTCTAAAATACTTGGTCAATTTATGGTCAACTTGTCCTTGAACAACTTGAAGAAAAAACCCTTGAACAGCCCCAAAAGTACATTCAATTTGCAGATTTCTGAAGTCAGCTGCAGCCCTAAACTAGGGCAGTCAACACCGGTCAAACCAGAGGTCAGATCACCTCGGTTTTTGTGCCAAAAATTGCAGTCTGCCTAGGAGAGGCAACCACACCCAATCCGTACTTCTAGAAGGTCAATGCTGGTCAAAGAGATGACCTTCTGCACTAGCGTCCTTCTTTCTGCGTCTTCCTTGCCCTAGGACATCTTTCTTTTAGCCACACGTGTGAGAGAGAGAGAGGCTCCTTTTATGCATAGGAGAGAGAGAGAGAGAAGATGTCAAGTGAATTTAATTGTCCAAATGAGGAGAATTCTCCTTGTATTTATATGCAAATGTTGCGGATGAATAGACATGACTGTTGGGCTTCTGAGCCTACATAAGTTTGCTAGCTAACCTTGACAATTTGTCCATAATCAAAATAAACTCATATCTCCATAAATACTTATCAGAATCGGATGATCTTTAGATCAATCCTACACCTCTCGGTGAGAGGAATCTAGGAAAAATATTAGAAGCCATAAATAAGGTGATCCATATGGATTTTTTCCATAGTTTCCAATTTTAACAATTAGCCCTTAGTTGCACTAAAAAAAGAGGTCCCAGGGATTGAGGAGAATGTCCTAACCACAGACTTAACAATGCCCAAAAAATAATCAAACAATGAACACTAAGACTTACCTTGAAGGCCAAGTAGAGGAAGAAATTTCGAGTCCAATCAACAAGTATTTCTCTTCCCTAGTTGCCTTAGGAAGATCGAACATTAAACTGCCTCAGAGATCCTTCACTAGCCGAAAATTTCAGAGATACACATGAGGAATTTGGTTGAGATTTGTTATGTCTTTGAGGATTGATTTTGTATGTCTTTATAGTGTTAAGGAGGGATTTTAAAGTCAGATGTTGGAGGAGTCTTTAGTCTTAAGTAATTTCTTAATGTGTTAATTTATTTAATAAGTGTTATGAACATGTTTTCTTATGCTCGAAGGAAAATGTGTGCTACCTTTTATGATGTGTAAAATAGGCTTGTAAAATTATAAATTAGTAAGGGCCTTCTAGATCTTATTAATAATATTAATTTATTCAATTATCTTTATTATTGTTATTTTTTTTATAACACGCTTTGCCTTAATCTCTACTAAAATTTGAAGTCAATGATTAGCTTAAGGCATGTGGTCCTACCTGGTTGTGAAGTCAATGATTGGTTTATCGCCTTTGGTTCTTGAAGTTATTCAAATTATACACAATCAAATTGCGGCGAGAATCATTGTCATATATTGAAAACCGTAGGTGAATAAGGTATCATGTCTCTACCCCTGGGGTTTTAGCCTAGACACTGAGGTCACCAAATTCAAACTCAGTTTTCTCTCAAACCAGGAGGAATTATTTGGTATTCCACATATTGCCAGAAAGATCTTGATGAGGAGAATGCAATGATGTTGATATCCAATTCAAAATCAATATTTGGAGCCTTTAAAATCCCTCGACAAAGTCAAGGTACATCCTCAGTCCAGGGAACCCAAACCCTAGGACTTAGGTTTTCAACCATCCAACAATGGAGCTACCAACTTGATGTTATTCGACAATTACTAGGAAGTGTTCATTAACCATTTGACATTAAGGAATGGTGTTTTTAGTCAAAGTCAATCCCCATAAACTCCATGGGTTGACATCAATGAAAACACCATCCAATAGTGTCAGCTTCACAGATGTAGCTTCAATCTAGAATTTCGGCCCCCAACTTTGGAATTCTGGACCTACAATAGATTCATAAATTTTAACCCCATCTATAGTCCAGTAACTTTGCATGTGTGAGATACAGATGCCCAAAATACTTGATTCTTGACTTCCAGAACTTCTTCCTTCTTTCTCCTCAACTTCGCTCTTATTTTCCGCCTCTTTGTCTTGTAGATCAAACTTGTTGAGTGTGTTCTTCAAATGCGTTGAGATGCCTCTCTATATATACTCGTTATGCTAGGTTGAATAGCCCTAATCCATGCTGACTTCGTGAGGACATAACCGACTTGGTGTGGAGGTGATAAATGACACTTTTGACTCTAAAATAATTCTTTTTACATAATACAAAAGCCCAAGAAGGGTCTAATAAAAATGATAATGACTCTATTGGCTCATAACAAAACCTACAAGACTTCAATGGATGATTTGACCTAGAAAACAAATAAAAGAACATGAAACCCATGATTCAAAATATTTTTTCTTATACAATAAATTTCTTTTCTCTTTCTTTTCATCAAATACAATTATGAAAACTAACATTAGCTACATTCTTCAACACTCCCTCTAAACTAGGGAGGTATTCATAATTACATAAAGGTACATAGAAGATCTCAAAATTATATGAACTATGAAGAGTCCTAGCACATGTAGTGCTACATATTAGATACCTAACCAGAGTACTCTAATCTTGTGGGACTAAGGTGTACTCAAGCTTTAGCCACTCTAGGTACCATCATGATTTTAATATCTAACACCAACCCATGGATCTAGGTGTGTATCCAAGGTTGAAGCTCCATGACAAACACCACCCTCCTTACTTCATGATTTATACATCAACACAAAAGAAACCCTATCTCCTTTATATTCTAAGAAAGAAATGGAAAGTAAATTCTTTTTCAAACTTGGATCATAGAGGATGTTGTTTATGTGTAGCTTTGCTCCACTTTACAGCTTCAACGATGTAGATCCAAGGCCCTTGAATGCATAGTTGTTGTTGTTTGCTAACTCCATTGCATGTGATGATGATTCTCTTGATAGAGTATGAAGTTATCCACTTTCTCCTATCATGTGTCTTGAGGCTCCACTATCAATAATCGATGCATTGTCATCATCAAGTGTACTTTTAAGTAAATCCAAGAATCCCTCATTCTTGATTCTCCTAGATAGATTGTACATGATCCTTCTAACCAAACTTCCTACAATTTTCATGATATTGAGTCCCATCTTCAAATAAGTTTCCATGAAGGGAGTGACATTTTCTTCCAATATTGATTTTCCTTCCTTTAAATGATAGCCAACAAAGTGATCTTCAACTAGTCATTCTTTCACCTTAGCTCTGATACCATGTTGAGAAATCATTGCTTAGGGTTTGATTCCTCTTTCTTGATAATTAATTTTGATTTATGTTGGCTCATTTTACTTCTTTGTTAGTTTATCTTTCATCAAGCAATTACCAAATTAAATGTATATGAAGATCACAAGAACAAGAGACACAAGATGTAGGTACTCAGCCAGGGAAAATACCTTGCAGGGGGAAAACCCATTCCAACTCTTCCACTATTATAATTAAATCAAGATGAGAAAATCCAAGACCCTTTAGACCTAGACAAAGACCTCCTCCAATCACCAAGGCAACCTTTCCTTTCAATAGGTGATCCTTGCCAAAGTCTCCAAGTGTCAGCTTCACAAATGTATCTTCAATCTAGAATTTCGGCCCCCAACTTCAAAATTTTGGACTTGCAGTAGATTCATAAATTTCGGTCCCAACTACAGTCAAGTAACTAAACACATGTGAGATAGAGATGCCCAAAAAATCTCAATTCTTGACTTCCACAACTTCTTCTTTCTCCTCAACTTTGCTCTTCTTTTCTTCCTCTTTCTATTATAAATAGAACTTGTTGAGTGTGTGAATGAAATAAGTTGAACTACCTCTCTATATATACTCCTTTTGTCAGGTTGAATAACCCTAATCCATGCCGACTTGGTGTGGAGGTGACAAATGACACTTTTGACTAAAAAATAATTCTTTTTACATGATAAAAAATCACAAGAAGGGTCTAATAAAAAGACAATGACTATTAACTCATGACAAAACCTAGAAACCTTCAATGGAGGCTTTGACCTAAAAAATAAATAAAAGAGCACAAAACCCATGCTTCAAAATAGATTTTCTTATACAATAAATTTATTTTCTCTTTCTTTTCATCAAATATAATTATGAAGACCGACACTAGTTACATTTTTCAACAGAACCAAGCACATAAACACAAAATACCATATGATTAGATATAATGTAGAGTACAAAAATATTCAATTGAGACATTGTTTCAATAATGAGAAAATTATGGACATCATTACCAAAGTGCTTGGAAGAGAAAAACTTGAAAAATTTAGAATGATGATTGGCAGGGTTACCATTTTTGTATTATAATTTTCCATAATTCAGAGGTGGGTGAAATGAATAGTCTTGGGGAAGACCGATAATTATTGATGGAATGGGAAGAGAGTAACAACTTCTTATTGTATATATGAATGTTTTTAATTAATGAAAACCATCAAGCATAGTATTATTCCTCTACCAATCAAAGGAAAGCTTTTTCCATGGAGGTAACTTGTGTTTTTTTTTTCAATTGTGTGTGGGGTATGGTATTGAGTGTTTTTTAGCTTTGATAACTATTATGAATCCCTTATCCCTCTATTTTGAAGTCATTTATTCATTGATAATTATAGGCATGAAGCTGTTTATATATATATATATATATATATATATATATATATATATATATATATATAATATGCACACTTATCAGGCATCCAAAAAAGCTATGCTGATGTTGGTAAATATTGTCATTGATGTTAATATGGCATTGTTGGAGATGGAAAATATTCTTGTGATGCATGAATAACCCTTTTGTGATGTTTCCATAACCTCATGCAAACCCTAGGAGACAACCCTAAGCATGAAGATGTTCAAGTCACATGATGCATATATTCCCTGGCTACATTTATATCCCTATCTAATGATGAAAAATGAAGCCCTAGATGCTGAACTAAGCTAACTTGTGGGCTCATGTTTGTTGGCCTAGGGACATGTCTATTCATTGAAAGGTCTCAAAACATGTATCAATGCCAATTTGAACTCATCATTTCATCCAAGAGCTTGGTGATGAATTCAAGAGTGGCATAAAAGACAAGAATAAGTCCAAGGAAGACTTGAAGATCTATTTTTTTGGGCATACTTCTGTTAAGGTATCTTTTGGAGGCTTAGACACCTTGAGGACATCAAATAGTGAATTTTTAGCAAGTGGACTGTGCTTAGATCTTGAACTACAAAAATGTTACATACCTCAGATCTATGGTGGACAAGGTGAAGTGGGAAGTGATAAGTTCTATGGAAGACTTGTTTTTATACTCTTAGACGTTCCTACAACACTTCAAACCAAGAGTTACACACCTCAGATAAGTGAACAATCATGTGGTTTATCATTTAGGAAGTCTTCTAAACAAGCTCAGATTTTTTGCCACAAGGCTGTTGAGAAATTAAATCTACTTAACTCACACCTAATCACATATCTTGGACTAAGAATAAGTCCATAACAATGATCTTCTTTAGTGAAAATAGAGTTGTAAAAGAGGCTTAAGCTTAGGCTTGGACCTGTAGCTTAAGAAGAAAATCATATTGAACTATCGAAACCACCTGTGATTGTGGACTTGTGGAGGAGGCCTAACTTCAGACTATTCTACAGTAAAGACTTGTGACCCTCATACTATACTGCAATTTGACGACATGTGAGGATTACAATACCTTGACCTAAGACCAGTGATTCTAGTGACAATTGTGAAGTTCAGACCTATGTGGAGTTTAGACTTAGCTTCAGTCCTATGCTTTGAAGTTGTAAGTGTATCTCAGTGAAATGATTATAATCGCAGACAATGCTAAACCTTGAGTACAGTAAATTGCCTATAGGAGCTCAGATTAGTGCTACAATCACTTGTGGAGGAATAAGGAGTTTTTGGGTGCAACAATACATTGAAACCATCTTTAAAGGAATATTTTTGAGGGCATATTTTAGCACAATTGAAGAAAATTTCAAGTGAGCCATTGGACATCTATTGAAGTATTCAGTGATACTATTGAAGATACCCTTGGAGAGTTCTTAGTGCAGAACTTGGACAACTTATTGAAGATTTTGGAGCTTACATTGAAGGTCCATTGAAAGGAATTGGAAACATAATATAAGCTGATCTTGGAATCTTGTATATCTTTAAAAGCAGTTGGAGTTGATCTTGAGCATACCTTGAAGAATCATCAAGAAGACTATTGAAGACATTATTGGAGACCATGATGCATTGTTGATGCCATTATGAGGTAACCTTGAAGATTTTGTGTGGGTGAAATGAAGAGTTGTGGTGGCAGCTTCATGAGAAAACAAAGTTTTCATTTATGATATAAGTGCCTTGGAGATCGTTTGAGGGCAGTGTTGTAGGTGAAGATATTGTTAGGACTCGTTGTAGAAGATATTGGGAGTCATGAAGAACCATTAAACTTATCTTGATGAATTGAAGCTGTGGTATGGAGCCCTAGAGGATAGGAGTACTCAAGAAGATCAAGTTGGAGCCTGTACTAGAGATAGGGTTTGAGCCCTAGGGGTTGGTGCCATAAAGTGACAAGGTTGGAGCCTCGTGAAGTCGAAGTCAGTGCATGGAAAAATATAGGTTGGGGCATGGAAGATTGAAGATTGATGTCTTCATCTAGGGTTGGAGCCCTACGCTATATTGTACTTGATTTATTGTAAATAAGAGGATTGAAGTCCTTGTTATTCCTAATTAATAAAAAATATTTATTCTTATTTTCCATTTTGTGTTATAATTATTAGTGACCTAATTGGTAAAAATAACAATTGAAAAGAAATATCGATTCACCCCCCCTCTCAGTATTTCCAACAATTGGAATTAGAGCCAGTACCTTCACTCAAATCCTAACAACTTGAAGGTAGATCCTTAGAACAAAAATGTCAAAGTCAAGGAAGAAGGCTTGAAAACCCATTGAAGGTGTCACCTCCTCAATGGATAATAAAATTGGGAAAGCTCCATTTTTCAATGGAAACTTTGATATATGGAAGGTAAGAATGAATAATTTTTTAATGGCTCAAGGTTTTGGAGTCTGGGATTCAGTGATTTCTAAAATTATAATAGAAGATGAAGAATCCAAGAATCATAATACAGTAGCAATAAAATCTATCTTGAGTGGGCTTCCAAATCCTAAAAATGCCAAAATGGAAAAATGTTCACCAACAAGAGATATGTGGGACGAAATTCAAGATCTTCACTCAAAAGGGGCATTGACAATGACCTCTAATCAAGAAGATGATGGAAATAAAGAAGGAAATCTAGAACCCATTAAGGAAGCTGAAAAAAAGAATGAAGTCATCAAGACCAAGGAGGGCCTAGAAGATGAAGAAAATGAAGAAGATCTCAAAGAAAATATCAAGGAAAAACTTTTAGCTTCCCTAGAAGAGATAAGAAGTTTGAAAAAGGAAAATGAGGAGCTCAAGAAGAAATCACAAGATGGTGACCATGACCTTGACAAGAAAAAGAAGGAATTTGACCTATTCAAGCTTCAAGTACAAGAAAGAGATAAGGAGCTCACCAAGTTAAAGGAGGAATTTCATCAAAACAAGAAAAGGCATCATCAAGAAGTCATATCCATGACAAATCAATTGGATAAAGCAAAGAAAAGGGAAGACACTTTGTCAAGCCATCTTGAAAAAAGACATGAGGACTTAAACAAACTTGAAGCAAAAAAATGGTCAATACAAGGAAGAGGTCTCCTCCCTTAAATCTCAACTAGAAGAAGTAAAGAAATAAGCACAAGGAGATGAAAGGGTGATGGAAGTTTTGACTCTTCTTGAAGGACAAGTCAATGAAGCAAGAAAGGAAAGAAATGACATGACATGCCAACTAGAAGAAACAGATGAAGACATCGCCAGATTAAAATAAGAAATAACCTCACTTAAGGCCCAATCATGTGAAGCAACGAGAATGAAGGAAGAAATGGAGAACCATTTAGAAAAGAAGGATGAAGAATACAAGATGTTGAAAGAATAAATTAATCTCCTAAGAAAATAAGTTGATCATCTGAACAAGAGTCTAAAGAGCAATCAAACCCTAGATGACATCCTAAGTCATAAAATATCTCCTCTTGATAAATCAGGTCTTGGTTATGTAGGTGAACCCTTAAACAAAAGTGATGCAAACCCTAATGATTCAAACAACAAGGATGTGGATAAGTTTGGAAGAAATATTAATGCCCCTAGTTCTAGAAAAAACAAGGAGGAGAGTCAAGATGACATTAGAAGAAATCCTACTCCAAGAAGATATGCAGATGGTGTCAAGAACAAGAGACAATAGACTTGATCAAAGGATCCTAAGACAGAATCACTTTAGAAGTACATCAAAGCAATCTCCATCCTCTAGGTACCAAAGCATATGTTTTGGTGATTGCTATTCCTGTACAAATTTTGGGCACATGGAAAAGTATTGTAGGGCATATAACAAGGACAAACATAATGGTTCCCACCAGTGTTCTAGAAGCAAATCTTAAATAAGAACTCATGCTCCCTCATTAATGAACAATATGGCATTGCTTCAAATATCATAACATTCGACATATGGCTCATGATTGTAACTTGACTTGGGTTCCTAACCAAGCTAAAAACATGACTACCAAGCAAGAGAAGAAAGTCACACAAGTTTGGAGAAGAAAGCAAATTGGATCAAAAAGCCTCTTGAACACTCAAGACATCAACTCATGTTGTTGATATAATGAGTACATCCTTGGCTGATATGATATTCCGAGTTTTGAGGATGAAATTATGCCAACAAGGAGACCATGCATATTGTTAGGGTGAGCTTGTGATTCTTGACTATTATTAATGAAGTTATCCATGAAGATCCCTATGAAACCCTTGATGAGTCACACATGGAAAATCATCTCTTGATAAATCATCTCTCAGGAGTAATTCCATTGAAGAAAATCATGATATCATGTCTTCACTACACATCCATTTATGAAGATGTCGTCCACTTGATCACAAGGCATCAATATTTCCTATCTTGAGAAAAAAAGAAGAGCTAGAGGAGTTTATGCAAGTAGTGGGAGTTGGTTCATCACATGAAGAAATGCAAACACATCTATCATGGACCACATTTCCAGAAGAAGGAGCACCATGACAGGGGGAACAACATATCTATCATGGAGAAATATCACTCATGAAGAAAATACGATGGAGCAACATGTAAAGAAACAACTTGATAGGGGGAGTATTTGGGCACCCCATTTTCCATTGATGTCAAAGGGGGAGAAATTTTTGAAAGGGAAAGAATATTACCATCAATGACAAAGGGGGATACTGTTGGTCAAAGTTGTCATTGATGTTAATATGGCATTGTTAGAGATGTAAAATATCCTTGTGATGCATGAATAACCCTTTTGTGATGTTTCCCTAACCTCATGAAAACCCTAGAAGAAAACTCCAAGCATGAATATGTTCAAGTCACATGATGCATATATTCCCTAACTACATTTATATCCCTATATAATTATGAACTATGAAGCCCTAGATGCCAATGATCTATCTTGAATGATCTAATGACATGTGGATAAATGATTAGCAAATAGGATACCCAAGGCTTAGCCTTGATTGAAGATGCCCATAAAGACATATTGAAATGACACGCTAAGCCTTGTTGAATGATGCCTTAAATAAGGAGCCTTTACCTTGAATGACGAAGACATAAAATATTAAAGGTTTCCATGATGATAATTTCAAAAAATATATTATTTTATTGATGATAAAATAACCTTATCCAAGGGTGGAATTGGCATAGGATTGTAGAGGAGGTCAAGAGCTTTCCAACGAGCCCTTACTCACCCTCTAACTCCACATAGACCGAGAGAAAATGACTTTTTAAAATGAAATATAATATATTTTATCCTATCCAACCTAAGCCGATGTGTGGGCTCATGTTCCTTGGCCTAGGGACGTGTCTGTTCATTGAAAGGTCTTAAACCATGTATAAATGTCAATTGGAACTCGTCATTTCATCCAAGAGCTCGATGAAGAATTCATAAGTGGCATAAAAGACAGGAATACGATTGAGGAAGACTTGAATATCTATTGTTTTGGGCATACTTCTGTTAAGGTATCTTTTGGAGGCTCGGACACCTTGAGGACAACAAACAGTGAACTGCTAGCAAGTTGACTGTGTTTAGAGCTCGAACTACAGAGACGTTACATACCTCAGACCTGTTGTGGACAAGGTGTAGTGGACAATGATAAGTTCCATGGAAGACTTGTTGTTATACTCTCGGACTATCCTACAACATTTCGGACCCAGAGTTACACACCTCAGATAAGTGAACAATCTTGTGGTTTATCATTTGGGAAGTATTTAAACAAGATCGGATTTGTTGCCACAGACCTGTTGAGATATTCAATCTACATTACCTCGCACCTAATCACATATCTTTGACTAAGAAGAAGTGTAGAACAATGATCTTCGTTAGTGCAGACAGAGTTGTAGAGGAGGCTTAAGCTCTCCTCTTAAGCTCAGGATCAGACCTATAGCTTAAGAAGACAGTCATATCAAACTGTGGAAGTCACCTGTGGTTGCGGATCTGTGGAGGAGGCCTACCTTCGAACTATTCTACTGTAAATACCCGTGACCCTCGGACTATACTATAGTTTGAAGACCTGTGAGGATTGCAATACCTTGACCTAAGACAATTGATTGCAGTGACAGTTGTGAAGCTCGAAACTTTGTCGAGTTCTGACTTAGCTTCAATCGTATGCTTTGAAGTTGCAAGTGTATCTCAGTGTAGTGATTATAATCGCATACAATCCTAAACCTTGAGTACATTCAATCACCTATAGGAGCTCGGATTAGTGCTGCAAGTGGAGGAATAAGGATTTTTTTGGGTTCTACAATACATTGAAACCATCTTTAAAGGAATAGTTTCGAGGGAATATTTTAGCACATTTGAAGTAGATTTCAAGTGAGCCATTGGACATCTATTGAAGTAGTCAATGATACTATTGAAGACACCCTTGGAGAGTTCTTGGTGCAGAACTTGGACAAATTATTGAATATTTTGGAGCTGACATTGAAGGTCCATTGAAAGGACTTGGAAACATAACAGAAATTGATCTTAGAATCTTGTAGATCTTAGAAAGAAGTTGGAACTGATCTTGAGCATATTTTGAAGAATCATCAAGAACCTTATTGAAGACATTATTTGAGACCATGATGCATTATTGATGTCATCATAAGGTAACCTTGAAGATTTTGTTTGGGTGAAATGAAGAGTTGTGGTGACAACTTCAAGAGAAGACAAAGTTTCCATTGATGATCTAAGTGCCTTGAAGATTGTTTGAGGGTAGTGTTGTAGGTGAATATATTTTCAAGACTCATTACAAAAGATATTGGGAACCGTGTAGAATCATTAAACTTACCTTGATGAATTGAAGTTGTGGGTTGGATCCCTTGAGGATAGAAGTCCTCAAGAAGATCAAGTTGGAGCCTATACCAGAAATAGGGTTAGATCCTTAGGGGTTGGTGTGTCAAAGTGATAAGGTTGGATCCTTGAGAAGATAGGGTTGGGGCCTTAGAGGTTGGAGTCTCATGAAGTCCAAGTTGGTGCTTGGAAAAATACAGGTTGGCGCTTGGAAGATTGAAGATTGGTGTCTTCATCTAGGGTTGGAGCTCTACACTATTGTACTTGATTTATTGTAAAGAAGAGGATTGAATTCCTGATTAATAAAAGTATTTATTCTTATTATTCATTTGTGTTCTAATTATAAGTCACCTAACTAGTAAAAATAACAATTGAAAAAAATATTGATTCACCACGTCTAAGTATTTCCAACAGCTGACACTTAGAGTTTAAACCCACAATGTTTTTCTACAACACTCACATACAAAGACTAAACACAAGATTGTGGTTAAACTTACCCTTTGGATTATTTTGTGATTTACAAATCCTAAAGTCCATTCTCATTTGGATTCCTTATTTATACATTTAACATGACTTCTTTGAAATTGGTTGGTAAACCTCATAAATAATGGTTTAGCCTATGCAATGTTGGTGATGACTACAATTAAATTTTTTTACCCAACACTTGATATCATTGGTACTTCTATTGGATATTGCACAACCCTATATAGAATAGAAATATCATGGCGTAACGTTTCTCTTGATAGCATGAGTTGGTGGCCATGACAAGATTGAGTTTATGTACAGTGTTTGGATATGATATTTGGAATTGTAATTGTTGAAGGTGGTTGATAATAGATATTGGTTTGAATTATTTCCGTTGAGGAACTGTACCTTACAAATACGATATTTGTGCATTTTTTAGTTAATGGTTGCGTGATTTTGTTTGTATGAAGAGTGGTTTCACCATCCTTTCATCGTTTAAAAGAGATTCGTGTATTGGATGCAGATGACTCACTACCTGTGTATATGTAGTAATTATAAAAACTATATGCATAATGTCTATTGAACAAGCTATATGCATAAGATAGATGCCTTATTTAGCATGCTCTACTATTTACAAAACTTATGCTATATGTGTGCATTGTGTGTTAATGTATTATATTCATTGAAGGATAGTCACACACTATCATATTTATTATGAAGAGTTTCTACATCTCTATAATATATGTTGTAAATAAAATTATTATGTTGGGAAACAATCTACAACTTTAGTATAACCTTAGTATATGGAGATGTTGTAATGATGCATAAGATAAAATATTGTAATGAAATATTATATTAAAAAATAATAATAGTTAAACATAATGTCAACTCAACTAAAAAATTAATAAATAGTAAAAGGTATTAAAATAATAATACAAATAATAAGTTGATGCAATTCTAGATTGTAATTTTTCTTTTATTAATAAAATTATAAACAAAAAAATCATAAATATACATATGACATTAAAAGAAAATTGAATAATAATGATTCATATTTCATAACCATTTATACTTCAAAACTTTATGTTTAACTTTAATATATATATAAACACACACATATATATATATATATTATAAATGTGATATATATATAATATTATATATATATATATATATATATATATATATATATATATATATATATATATATATATATATATATATATATATATAAAGTATAATTAATAGTTACAAATTAAATATATTTGCTATTTAAATAAAATACTAATGGTTCATATTTGTAAGTAAATTAACTCTATATTTTAAAGTTTAATAAATAAAAAAATAGATTAATTTTTTTATAAAACACGTCAAAGAAATATCTAAGCACATATGCACTTAACTATATTTATTATTAGATTTCAATAAATTAAAAATTAGAATATTTTATATAAAAAATGTGAAATTTATATAAACATAAATAGCATTATTAAGAATCATCATATATCCATATTAGCCTAGATTTACCACTCTAGCAACAATTCAATTCATATGACTACTTAGAACCAATGTTTGATATGGTTAGAGGTTTGATTATGTTTCATGATGATTGTAGGTGGTTGACATGCATACTATCCTAATCTCCTTTGTAGTGAGAGTAGTGAGGTTCTCCACAACTTAGTATAGGGGAGATGTTGCCTAATGTTACATTAAAAAATAAAAAATATAAAAAATAAATAACTACATATGTACACATGATTGTGACAATTTTAAAAAAATTAAACCAATCTAGATCAATCTTAAACTTAGATCTATAGTTGAAAGGGATCAAATTTATTAATGTGTAAATTTCTTGATATTATAAGGAATGACATTAAAAAAAATCTAAGCATTAAGAAATTTGATCCCTCTTAATACTTTAAATCTAGATTTAAAATGGATCTAGACTAATACTAATGGAAAATTTTCCTTATTTATTTATTTTTTATCCATTCCTCCTTAACGATAGAGTTCACTCATTACAGGTAACATGTTGCATTGATTTAATTACATGTAACAGTCCGGCCCCTGCCATAGGATTAGCCTTTCCCTCTGGCGGACCCTTGTCCTCTCTGGGCATTCTGTCTTTGGGTAATTTTCTCCTCCGCTTTTACTACGCTCTCGTATGCCTCCTCAGTATTATTTGGAGACAAAATACTTATTTCATCCAAAATGTCCATTCTCAGTCCATTAACATATCGGGCTGTCCTTTCTGTAGTATCTTCTGTATATCCGGCTCGCAAATTCACTCGGTAGAACTCCTTTGTGTACTCCTTCACAGCCAATCCCCTCTGCCTTAAGTTTTGTACCTGTCTATGTAACACAATTTGATAGTCCCTTGGCAGAAATCTGCCCTTCAACTTGGCCACCATTCTTGTCCAAGTTTTAATCGGCGTTTTGTTCAACCTCCTCCTCTCATTCTGGACACCATCCCACCACAGAGCTGCGTGTCCTTTCAGCTTTGTCGCTGCAAATTTGACTCTACGGCCTTCACTAACTTCCTCGCATTTAAAATACTTGTCCATCTCACTAATCCAATCCAACACAACATCAATAGACAAAATACCATCGTACGTCGGGAGTTATGGTTTAGGTCTACTGTTTGATAATAGGACAAACTTCAGCAATTTCACCTCTGCTGATTCACCTTCAGGTCCATCTGTTGCCACTTCTACTTCCTCTTCACTTACATCGCCCATTTCTGGATCTCTTCGCCTACCTGCCTCTACTGTTTCCAAACGAGCAGTAAGAACTCTGAGTTCTTCTCGTAATGCTTCATCTACCATTCTACGAGCACCTCGGCCTCGTCCTCGTCTTCCTACGTCCATTTTTTTTTTCAATCTACTCAACTCAAAGCTCTGATACCACTCTGGTGTAACCCAGCCCAATGGCCCATGCTTTACACGTTGGAATGTGTATACGTGTCAATACAAAGTCTTTCGTTTCCCTGCGTGGAGATCGTCCGCGAGATTTTTATGCTATGGTTGGTAGCTGGAGTTATTGCCGGCAATTAATGCACTGTCCTCCTGCCTCGAAACTTACCTCCGCTCCCTCTCCGTGCCAAAACCCTGGTCCTTGTGGTTGTTCGGGATTATTCTTTCGCTTCCTTCGCGCTGAGAGTCTTTGGTGAGGGTTTCTTGGGCTCCCTCTGTGGAACGCCGTCTGCTCTGCTAAGTTTAATGTTTGCAACCTTCTGCTAATGATAATCCTTGAACTCTTCTCTGCTCGGCTTGCCTGTAAACATAAGGAAAATGCTGCTCGAAAATGGTTGTTATTCGGCTCTGAAATGTGGTTCGAAATTGGTAAGTTTAATTGCTCACTCTCCTTATGCATGCGCCTGTTCTGTAAAATATTCCCAATGTTTGTTTGCTTGCTGTAACTTGTTGATGGTCTGCGAACGCGTCTTCATAATTTGGTCAGGGTTTTTATGGTAGATTCTGGATGTTTGCTGTGACTTTATTACACTTCCTAAACTCCTGTTATGTCTTTGCTCAAATCCGGTTCAATCTTCACGTTTACTGTTGTTCTGGGTTCTCATTCTGCGGCATTGGTGTTTGCCCTGAGCATAGGACCACTTTGGCGGTCATTCGTCATTGGAAACAGGAATTACCTCCTGTCACTGCTTCAATTTTATTCAGCTTCTTTTATCGTGACTTACCCTCCTGGCTCCTTCGGTCTACAGTCGTTCAACTCGTCCAGGACGTCGCTATGGTTAACTCCGGCTTCGTTTACTCAGGTATTTTCTTGTCTGTTCATTCTCCGCATGCATTGGCACACTTGCTTGAAGGGTTTTCCCTCTGCTATGTTTGTGACACAGTTGTTTTTGTTGGTTGCAGGTCGCTGGTGGCAACCTGGGTGTGCGAATCCTCCGATCTTTATTTACACATTCTGTTTGGTCCTTGGTAGGCCTGAATCCCAAATATCTTGTTAGTTTCTTGCACGATAGGTGCCCACGGTCGCTGTAGGGTTATTCGGGGTTCTTTGGTCGTTGAACGAAGTTTGCTGTTGCTATGTCCTTTTCGGTCACTGTTATGTCAAGTTTGAAATGCAAATGGTTGTCGATATTTTTTTGTTAAACCCTCATCCATGGTTTCTGGCTTATAACGCCATTCCAGTCATGCGTTTTGTCGTTACGTTATTTATAAGAATGAACTATTTCATATATGCTTGTTCTGACTTCGACAATGGTAAAATTTATCGATGGCTTTCGATTTTCTTGCAATGGAATTTATAAAGGATACACAGCAATGTTACCTCTGTTATATGGTCATTTTCCGCCTCTATTCTGTGGTTGTTCTTCTGGTTACAAGTGCTTGCCCATGGTTGACTCCTGTGTACAATTCCCCTTCTCGGACTTCTGGAAATTGTGCTACTTGGTCCTTGTTTAACCGTGTGCGAAAAATGCATCCAATACTTGTATGCTTGTATTAGATTATGTGACTGTACATTATACAGACATTCGTCCAATGCTTGAACAGTTTGTCATTACTCTCCTAATTCAACGAACTATTTCCTAACTAATGTTTGAGCTACAGTAATTCTAATTATTTAATTAAAAATGCCTGAATTCACTAACTCTGTAAAAACAAGTTAAAAGAAAAACTATCGCAGTAAAAATTAACTAGTCTAGTTGATTAATAGCCTGCAAACCTGGTTGAGACTTTGCCCAGTTACGGTGAGCTGGATGCTCCTGCATCAGGCTCCTAGGGTAAAAAGAGATCATGACTCCGGTCCATGAGCTCCTCGACCGAAGTTCCTGTTTGCCCAATCTGCCTGGCGTCAAGCCATGAGCTGTCCTCAATCAGACGGTTCTTCCACTTGACCAGGTACTGAAAATAATTTTTCCGCCGAGTACGTCTAATTACCTGAGTTTCGAGGATGCCTTTGATCTCAGGGGGTTGGACATAAGGCATATGTCTCTTCCAAGTTTCTCCGTCTTCCTGGGTATTCTGTGTGGATTGTCCGGGTCCATCTTTCTTTTCCTCCGTGAAATCGTCTGTGTACGGGAACAAATCTGCTACATTAAAGATAGGTGAAATGCCTATTCGGGTGGCAATTGTATTTCGTAGGCATTTGCCGAAAATTTTCGTAAGACTTTACAAGGTCCTACCTTTTTGTACTTCAGTTTATTGTATGTACCCTTAGGGAAACGTTCCTTACGTAAGTGTACAAGGACTTCGTCCCCCACCTCAAAATGAACTTCTCTCCTCTTTAGATCTGCATGTTGTTTATATTTTGAACTGCTGTCCTGTAATTTTGCTTTCACCTGTTCGTGTAAATCTCTCATTGCGTTAGCAAAATCTTCTCCATCCGCACTCCGTCGTTCCTGTAAACCAAGATCCCGAAGCTCATGCACTCCGCGAGGGTGCATGCCATATAGGATCTGAAAGGGATTGAGACCTGTGCTACGATTGGGCGAATCGTTGTAGGAAAATTCTGCTTGCGCTAGAACTCGATCCCACATCTATGAATTTTCCCCGACTAAGCTGCGTAATAGGTTTCCCAAACTCCTGTTCACAACCTCTGTCTGCCCGTCGGTTTGCGGGTGATATGCAAAACTGTAGCTTAAGTGAGTGTTCATTTTTTCCATAAGGTACGCCAAAAATGTCCCGTGAACTTCACGTCCCTGTCCGAAAGGATGGTTTTTGGTAACCCGTGTAACCTGACAATCTCATTAAAAAACAAGTGGGCCACGTGAGTGGGGTCACTAGTTTTTCGGCAAGGTATAAAATGTGCCATTTTTGAGAAACGGTCCACCACTACCATCACTGAATCATATCCTTTCTGCGTTTTTGGTAGCCCTAAAACAAAATCTAGACTAACAGAATCCCATGGCCTGCCCGGAACAGGTAATGGCGTATATAGTTCGGTGTTCTGGCTGTGTCCCTTTGCTAATTGACACACCTTACACTTAGTCACAAAACGTTGTACGTCTCGTCGCATTCTTGGCCAAAAATAGAAATGACTAAGCTGCTCCAGGGTCTTATCTATACCGAAGTGTCCAGCCAAACCCCCGCTGTGTTTTTCGCGAATAATATTCTCTCTCATTGAACAGTTGGGGATACATAGTTGTCCTCCTTTAAACAACAACTTTTCCTGTATATTGTAATCTAACCAAGTACTATTACCCCTTATCAAAGGGTTCTGGCATGCCTCATAGGCTTCTCTGAAATCTGTATCTATTTGGTAAAGGTCCCGTAAATGTTCAAAACCCAAAACCTGTACAGCACTCTCCTGCAAAAGCAGAGCCTTTCTACTTAATGCGTCGAACACCTTGTTTTCTTGCCCGCTAATGTGTTTCAGCACGAAGTTAAAACTCTGTAAGTACTCCACCCATTTGGCATGTTTATGGTTGAGTTTGTGCTGCTGCATTACATATTGTAACGCAGAATTATCTGAAAACAGCACGAATTCGTTCCCTAATAAATAATGCCTCCAGTGCCTTAAAGCCTGCACAACTGCATAAAATTCTTTGTCATATGAGGAGTACTTCTGCCTACTCTCATTCAGTTTTTCGCTGAAAAATGCCACAGGTCTGTCCTCCTGACTGAGTACAGCCCCGATCGCTGTCCCGCTAGCGTCACAACGTACTTGAAATAATTTCTGAAAATCTGGTAGCCTGAGGATCGGTCTTTCAGTAATCTTTTTTTTCAACAATTGAAAACTTTTTTTTCTGCTGCTTCCGTCCATTGAAAAGGTTGGCTGGCCTTTTTGATGGTCTCTAACATAGGTGCACAAATCCCGCTAAAGTTCTTAATAAACTTTCTATAGAAACTTTCCAATCCGTGGAAACTACGTACCTCAAATAAATTTTTCGGAGACGGCCAATTTACTATTGCTGTTACCTTCTCCGGATCCATCTTTAGTTCGTTTTCTGCTATCACAAATCCCAAATAAATTAATTCTCTCTGCAGAAAAGTACATTTCTTCAAGTTTATTAGTAGTTTGTTCTACTGTAGCTTCTCCAACACTTTGCGCACATGTCAGAAGTGTTCTTCTTTTGTCCTGCTGAAAATAAGGATGTCATCTAAATAAACTATCACAAAGTTTCCAATATATTCTTTCAACATTTCATTCATGAGTCTCATGAATGTACTGGGCGCATTGCTCAACCCTAATGGCATTACCAGCGACTCATATAATCCCTCATTTGTTTTAAAATCCGTTTTCCACTCGTCCCCTTCCTGTATCCGAATCTGATGATATTCGCTTTTCAAGTCTATTTTGGAGAAGTAAGCTGCCCCACTTAAACAGTCCATCATATCATTCATATGTGGTAACAGAAATCTGTACCGGATGGTGATTTTATTGATGGCCCTTGAGTCGGTGCACATCCGCCATTCTCCTCCCTTCTTGGGGGCGAGGACTGTTGGCACAACACATGGGCTCAAACTTTCCCTTATCAAACCTTTGTCCAATAGTTCTTGCACCTGTTTTCTAATTTCCTCATTATCCTTGGGGCTCATTCGATAGGCTGCTTTATTTGGTAAGCTGGCTCCGGGTATAAAGTCAATATGGTGACTAATACTCCGCTTGGGGGGCAACTTGTCTGGCAAGTCATCCACCACTATATCCGTAAATTCTTCCAACATTTGCTGTATCTCCATGGGTAAATCTGTTATTTCTATGTGTAAGAGAACTGTCCTTGTTTTCTTGACTACAGCATAACCTATTTCGCTGCCCTCAACCTGCTCTAAAAACTGCTTTCCACTCACTAGTAATGCTTTGGTTTCGCTTATTTCAGCTGCTCCCTTCTCTTCTTTGATAGGCACAAGGGTATGCCTGACCCCATCTTTCTCGAATTTATAACAATTCATCACTCCATCGTGTGTTACCTTCCTATCATATTGCCAAGGCCTGCCCAACAATATGTGACATACGTCCATCGAAATGATGTCACAGATAATTTTATCCTTATATCTGCCTATTTGAAACTCAACCTCGCTTTGTTCGTCCACCAGCAATTGGTGCCCCTTTTGTAACCATGAAACTCTATATGGACTGGGATGCTTTAAACGCTTCAGCCCCAGCTTTTCCACCATTTCTGTGGATACCAAATTGTCCGTACTCCCACTGTCAATTATCATCTTACAACACTTACCCTGTGATTTGCAAATTGTCCTGAACAGAGCTTTCCATTACGTCTGTTCGGTACTCTCGTCGACTGGTTTCAATAGTACCTTATGCAGCACTAAAGCTTCTCCCATCTCTGGGGCATTCTCTGCCTCTTGAGTGAGTGCTGCTGTTTCCTCCGGTTGCGCCACATACGCACCCCGCTGTTCAGCTGAATCTGCTTCTAGACACACAAATGAACGATGCCCCCACTTGTGGCATCTATAGCATTGATAACCAGTCCCCCTTCCTCGGTCATTTCCTCTGCCGCGTTGGAACGATCTGCCACCTCTCACACTGTCTCCTTTTTCTGTTGTTCCCGAAGTCTTCGAACTGCTAGCTTCCTCACTGTTGCTGGCAGTCTGACCCCTGCCATAGGACTGGCCTTTCCCTTTGGCGGACCCTCGTCCTCTCCGGGCATTCTGTCTTCGGGTAATTTTCTCCTCCCCTTTTACTGCGCTCTGATATGCCTCCTCAGTATTATTTGGAGACAAAATACTTATTTCATCCAAAATGTCCATTCCCAGTCCATTAAGATATTGGGCTGTCCTTTTTGCAGTATCTTCTGTATATCCGGCTCTCACATTCACTCGGTAGAACTCCTCTGTGTACTCCTTCACAGTCAATCCCCTCTGCCTTAAGTTCTGTACCTGTCTATGTAACGCAATTTAATAGTCCCTTGGCAGAAATCTGCCCTTCAACTTGGCCACCATTCTTGTCCAAGTTTTAATCGGCGTTTTGTTCAACCTCCTCCTCTCATTCTGGACACTATCCCACCACAGAGCTGCGTGTCCTTTCAGCTTTGTCGCTGCAAATTTGACTCTACGGTCTTCACTAACTTCCTCGCATTCAAAATACTTGTCCATCTCACTAATCCAATCCAACACAACATCAATAGACAAACTACCATCGTACGTCGGGAGTTCTGGTTTAGGTCTACTGTTTGATAATAGGACAAAATTCATCAATTTCACCTCTGCTGATTCACCTTCAGGTCCATCTGCTGCCACTTCTACTTCCTCTTCACTTACATCACCCATTTCTGGATCTCTTCGCCTACCTGCCTCTACTGTTTCCAAACAAGTAGTAAGAACTCTGAGTTCTTCTCGTAATGCCTCATCTTCCATTCTATGAGCACCTCAGCCTCGTCCTCGTCTTCCTACGTCCATTTTTTTTTTTCAATCTACTCAACTCAAAGCTCTGATACCACTCTGGTGTAACCCAGCCCAATGGCCCATGCTTTACACGTTGGAATGTGTATACGTGTCAATACAAAGTCTTTCGTTTCCCTGCGTGGAGATCGTCCGCGGGATTTTTATGCTATGGTTGGTAGCTGGAGTTATTGCCGACACTTAATGCACTGTCCTCCTGCCTCGAAAATTACCTCCGCTCGCTCTCCGTGCCAAAACCTTGGTCCTTGTGGTTGTTCGGGATTATTCTTTCGCTTCCTTTGCGCTGAGAGTCTTTGGTGAGGGTTTCTTGGGCTCCCTCTGTGGAACGCCGTCTTCTCTGCTAAGTTTAATGTTTGCAACCTTCTTCTAATGATAATCCTTGAACTCTTCTCTGCTCGGCTTGCCTGTAAACGTAAGGAAAATGCTGCTCGAAAATGGTTGTTATTCGGCTCTGAACTGTGGTTCGAAACTGGTAAGTTTAATTGCTCATTCTCCTTATGCATGCGCGTGTTCTGTAAAATATTCCCAATGTTTGTTTGCTTGCGGTAACTTGTTGATGGTCTGCGAACGCGTCTTCGTAATTTGGTCAGGGTTTTTATGGTAGATTCTGGATGTTTGCTGTGACTTTGTTACACTTCCTGAACTCCTGTTATGTCTTTGCTCGAAGCTGGTTCAATCTTCACGTTTACTGTTGTTCTGGGTTCTCATTCTGCGGCATTGGTGTTTGCCCTGAGCACAGGACCACTTTGGCGGTCGTTCGTCGTTGGAAACAGGTATTACCTCCTGTCCCTGCTTCAATTTTATTCAGCTTCTTTTATCGTGACTTACCCTCCTGGCTCCTTCGGTCTACAGTCGTTCAACTCGTCCGGGACGTCGCTATGGTTAACTCCGGCTTCGTTTACTCAGGTATTTTCTTGTCTGTTCATTCTCCGCACGCATTGGCACACTTGCTTGAAGGGTTTTCCCTCTGCTATGTTTGTGACACAGTTGTTTTTGTTGGTTGCAGGTCGCTAGTGGCAACCTGGGTGTGCGAATCCTCCAATCTTTATTTACACAATCCGTTTGGTCCTTGGTAGGCCTGAATCCCAAATATCTTGTTAGTTTCTTGCACGATAGGTGCCCACGGTCGCTGTAGGGTTATTCAGGGTTCTTTGGTCGTTGAACGAAGTTTGCTGTTGCTATGTCCTTTTCGGTCACTGTTATGTCAAGTTTGAAATGCGAATGGTTGTCGATATTTTTCTGTTAAACCCTCATCCAGGGTTTGTGGCTTATAACGCCGTTCCAGTCATGCGTTTTGTCATTACGTTATTTATAAGAATGAACTATTTCATATATGCTTGTTCTCACTTCGACAATGGTAAAATTTATCGATGGCTTTCGATTTTCTTGCAATGGAATTTATAAAGGATACACAGCAATGTTACCTCTGTTATATGGGTCGTTTTTCGCCTCTGTTTTGTGGTTGTTCTTCTGGCTACAAGTGCTTGCCCGTGGTTGACTCCTGTGTACAATTCCCCTTCTCGGACTTCTGGAAATTGTGCTACTTGGTCCTTGTTTAACCGTGTGCGAAAAATGCATCCAATACTTGTATGCTTGTATTAGATTATGTGACTGTACATTATACAGACATTCGTCCAATGCTTGCTAACTAACTGTATGTTCGTGTTAGAATATATATGACAACATATTAAACAGACATTCTTGATGTGGTATTTCATCAAATTGTAAAGAAAAGTTTATATTAGGCGAACAATAGAAAAATTATACAGATGGACAATAGTTTTGAATGCTTATGGCTTGATTGCTTTTATTTCTCTTCTTCTGTCATTGACTGAAATCCTCTCTGTTACATCTTGGTTTTTTTTTTATATCCCTCTATTTCAGTTGATTTTTGCGGTTAATCAAACTGTCATAGAATCTGGTTACAAAAAATCCTGTTATCGTTAATAACTATATTTGCTTGATATTACAAGATTTGGATGAACAGTTTGTCATTACTCTCCTAATTCAACGAACTATTTCCTAACTAATGTTTGAGCTACAGTAATTCTAATTATTTAATTAAAAATGCCTGAATTCACTAACCCTGTAAAAACAAGTTAAAAGAAAAACTATCACAGTAAAAATTAACTAGTCTAGTTGATTAATAGCCTGCAAACCTGGTTGAGACTTTGCCCAGTTACGGTGAGTTGCATGCTCCTGCATCACAAAAAATAGTTGTTAATGGTAAAGCTCTTGTAATTTGAGGTCTGGTTAGTATTTTAAGTCGTATTGTTATCATGGTATGAAAAAGGTTGTGTCATTCCATGGTTCGTCTAAGAGCCAAAACAATGGTGATTTTTTATTATCAAGTTTCTTATAATCTTAAATAACATTTGCTATTCTTGTTTAAAATTACAAAGTAATGTACTGAGTGATATTCTAGTTAAGAAATATATAAGCTTTGGATATTTCAGTAAACTAAAACAATATGGCAATGCTAAAAAAAACAAGAGTAGTGACATTACCATTATATAGATCTGGTTATTATTGGGATATATTTAATGATAAATATATGATTGTGGAAATACTATTTAATAATGCTTTAAGACTATCTTGTTCATCATACACTAAATGTGTGATTAAAGTATGTACACCTACATAAACTTTAGTAGCCATAATACCTTAAATTATTATTATTATTATTGTAATTACTTAATGATAGTATGACATAATGAATAATATATATATATGTGTAAACTACTTAATAATTATAATTGTAATTATTTAATAATATTATGATTTAATGAATAATTTTTATGTGAATCTATGAAAAATACAAGTATAAATATATGCAATTACTTAATGATATTATAATTTGATTTATTATTTGATAATTTTTTATTTATTTATTTATTTTTAATTAATTTATTGGAAAATACTTATTAAAAAATAGATATAGTTATATAATTTAAAAAATAATAAATGAATAATTTTTTATTTAAATGCATGGGAATTATAAGTGTAAATAGTTACAATTACTTAATGATATTAATATTTAATTTAGTTGATATATATTTTTTTCCATGGGATAATAACTATTAAAAACATAAATGTAAACTATATAATTCAATATCTAATATAATGGTATAAAACTATATAATTCAATTATCTAATATATGTATATATTGTATAATATTTCCAATATTATATATAGGCTTTTAATGTATTTCACATATTTATGTTTGAAGAAGTGTGCATAAAGGTTTTTATTTAAACAAAGTAATTAAAATAAATAAATAGATGGTGGTCTATTATTTAAAGAAAAGTGACGTCAGAGTTGTTGGTTTATCATTCGGGAAACTAAACCAACAATAATGGACAAATTTCTTGTTCCATATATGATTTAAGTAATAATATTAATAAAAAAAACAATAACTTAAAATTTCTATAAATAGCCTAGAAGTTTTATCCATCTTGAAATGCATAAAACTAATCTTTCAAGCTAACATAAAAAACATTATAGTGCTAAGCATGATAAACTAATCTATATGATGAAGTGTGACACTCAATGGAGGAGAATATCTCCCAAAGTTCAGATGTTAAGGGAAAAAATTTCCATGCTGATGATTGGGTCTTGGTTGAGTTGACCCTAACAATCTTGCATTAATATCCTTGAGCTAAGATTGAACTTCATCTAGCTATATAAAAAAATCTTCTTTGGCTTCATCTCTGTTAAGAAGAAGTCTACCAACCAAGGTTTTAGTGTGCTAGTGGAGGTTAATAATCCTCCAATATTTGGTGTCTTTGGTTCACGAGCTTCCTAGGTTGAGAACCCAATCTCCTAGGTCAAAACCACATCCATATAATCAATTATACCCCCCACTCCTCTCACTCCTTATTCCTCTGAATTATTTTTCTCATGAATGTGTTGAGGGACCTAATCACCATACATTTATGTTTTTTCCCTAGTATTCACCCTCACATGAATATCCATAGATCTCGTGTGGGCTCCTCAAGCTCCTCTTGATCTTGATCTCCTTTACATCTAGAGAAAGAAGCATGCCATTTTTGCATTTTAAATTTTGCATAGATCAAGAATTGACCTCTAGGGGGAGTTGTTAGATGGCTAGTAGACTAGGTGTTGATCTGATAGATAATTGACTAGGATAGATGGAGGTGAATCAACAGAAGGTAGAGGCGGATTGATGGAAATAAAATATAGACTAACATACAGATAAGATGGATGTTCATAGGTGAGGGGGAAGCATAATGTACAATAACCATAAGCTCAACAAAACAAAGAGATGGAAAATGAATTAAAATAACAACCAAACACCCAACCTTCTCCATTGCATGCGAATCAGAGGTGGCATCATATTTCCTTAATGTGAAATCATTCACACATGACATGTTGGATTCAATTGTAGGGATATACCCAAAATGTATTGGTTTGATAGGATGACAAGGAGGATTGCTTGCTATTTTCAAAATACCAACCTCCAGAACTATATCAACTACACAATCCCAAACATTGCGTGTTTTCCTTATTTTGTGTGACAATGACAAATTCCCCCTTCTCGCTAATGTGTGGAGTTAATGAAGGAAACCTTGTGCTATATTTTCAGAGATTCAACTCCCTATTAATTTGATTGAAACAAAATTATTTTTTGATTTTCAAACAATTGAGTATTAATAACTTCTTCTTCTTTTTTAAATCAGAAAGAGTATTAGTAGTATATAATTTTGTGCTTGGTTCATAGCAAATACAACAAGCATTACAGAGCTAATTTATTGAAAAATTTCTAATTGTTTTATTCTTTCCAATAGGAGTACATGATTTTCATGAGAAGCATATATCTGGGCAACAAAAAGGGGGGTTTTGTAGGTGAATACCTTACAAAACTACCCCAACATAACACAAAATTTACAACACAAAACACCACTAGGAATTTTTTTATAAACTTCATCCACCATTAGGGAATTATAGTAGGCCTAATTTGGCCATAATATTTAATTCACATACCTTCATTTTACACCCCTCCTTAGAATACTTGTCTGGTTCTCTATTGAAGTCTCTTAGGATATGGAAATATGCTTTGTATGGGATGTCTTTTGTAATTTTCCTAATTCTTTTCATGATGTTTTCCATACATTTCTCCTTTGGGAGGGAGCCTTTGACTAGATGATGCAGGATTACGAGGGAATCTCCCAGAACCATAAGTGTGTACACCTGATGCTCTTTGGCTAACAAAAGTCACTAATAGAGACCATATATCTCTACTTGATTATTTGTCATATGACAAAGACCCCATGATTACACAAACACTTTGTCCTCCTTTGGGCCATAAAGTACCCCTCCCCTTCTTACCACATCTCTGTTTCATTTAGATAACCCATCAAAATAGATAATCCAACCTTGTCATGAGCTCTTCCACGCTCTTAATTCTACCTTCGTCAGTATTACCTTCCAATTTTCATCTATTTCAGGCTTGTTCCATCCTATGCTTTGGGAAAAATTGTCCAAAACTATAAAATTTCTTAGCTAATCCTATTCTATCTAGTTCAAGGTTTGTTGAGAAGAGTTTTGGTCTAACTTTTTGAAATCCAAAATCAACATGGAATGATATTGATTTTATTGTTGTGTTGTGGGGAGGAGTATTAATGTTATTAAAGATTGCATTATTCCTTGCTAACAATACTTTTCAATATATAATTTTTGGGAGAGCTTCCCAGTAATATTTTGAAGAGAGGTTTCCTTGAAATGCTTCCAACATAATTTTTTGTCTAGCAAGAGAAGAATTCTTGAAAATCAAAAGGCCATTTCATTCTATTAGAGAGTTGGGAAATTTCTTCCATCCAAACCACTCTGGTATAATCACAATCTCGAAAGATATGGGAGATGTCTTCCGCTTGATACAAGAAAAAGGACACCAAGAGGGGCCATGAATGCATCTATTTCTTAAATGATCAATTGTCAAAATTTTCTATGATCAAGAATCCAAAAAAAAGAGTTTTCCTTTGAATTGGAGTTGGCTTTTAATATTTTTTCCAGGTGCCGAGATTTTGGGGAACTTGAGACTAGAAGAATAGGTCATCCTAGAAGATTTTTTTTTGGACATGGTTTATTTCTACTTTGAAATGTTTCATTTCATTATTCCTAATGAAAATTAATGAAATTATGATGTTTCCAAGCCTACACCAAGTCATCATGTTGATGGTGTAATTGGATTTGTTGGAAATGTCATTGTAATTCAATCATAAATCAAGTTGGATAGATTCCATATATTCTACTCAACATCTTTCCACATAATATACTCAACATGCCAGGGCCCTAGTACAAACATTTGATACCCACACGGTTCACAAGGAAAATACCTTCTAGTGGAGGTTATAACGGAGGTTTTTAGCGTTATAAAATTGGAAAAAATAGTCAAAAAAACCTCTGCTACAACATCTGTTTGTGGTAGTGGATGTTTTAGCAGAGATGATAACAAAAATTCACCACAACTGAAAATATATAGGCGTCCGAAGGTTTTAGCGAATGCTTATTTAGTGGTGCACTTCATGGAAACAATAGCACTGATGTGCTAAATAAATAAAAGCACCGGTGTTGTATACATAACCAAAATCCCCTAGGCATTGAATACAAAGAACAATGGTGCCTAAAATGTATGCTGCCTCAGTGTGTATGCAATAACAAAATGCCCCGGGGTGTTGTTTTCATGAACAACACCAAGGCACACAAAAAAATATTGCAGACCTGATGCTTTAATTTAAACTCACGACCAAGATGCGTATTATTTGCATAAAATCCCTGGGATGGTAAGAATACCAAAGCACCGATGCTGATAATTTGAATAATGCACCAGGGCTGGAAATAATATTTTGTAGCACTAGGAAATTAGTTCTATGAAAGCACTGGTGCTTTAAGAATTACAGTGCATTGGGATGTTAAATGCAAACAACATCGATGCTTTACGAGTATAACGCCTCGATGTTATATTTTTTAGAAAGGCACCAACCATACAAAAAAATCTTGAAGTAACGGTTCTTTTAGATAAAATAATGCATCGATGTGTGTTCATGTTATAGACACACCAATATCTTGAATGAGATTTTCTCTTTTTTAGAAACATCAACCTATGATAGTGAAATTATTGTGATTTTTTAATTATGATATTCATTGAAAAATCGACATATATCTTATAACAATATTCATATAAATTAAATTTTGATTAGTGCATTTGTATTTGATGTTTGGATTAATTTTTTATATCATCAGATTTCACATCTCTTCATTATAATATTTAATCAATGGTGTAACATTTCACAATGACATTGGATAAAACAATAGAATAAATTAAAATGTATTTTATTATATATCAATAATAGTCTCTTTTCCATTCAAAATGGGATAGTTATTAGTAACCCCTTGTCTTTCAATTGGGACATTATGTCCATTACATTAAAAAAAATGTTTGAGTTTCACAGACAATTATTTCAAAAAATACAACAACTTGCATTGACATCCAAATAGACCATCATTCTTCATTGGAATGCTATCAATGCTCGATCTACTTCAATGACTTGGGTTATTTGGACGGATGTTTTGTTGATTACATCGATTGTTTTCGTCTTCTTGATCATGTTGCATCTACAAACATACAAATAAAGTGTAATGAGCATATCTACATTGGTGAGAATAATGAAAATTAAAATAAATAATATACATCAATGTAAATCGAATAACAATGTACCATAGTAAGAAGTGACTCATGAACTGTACACATGGTTTCAAAACCAAGTATCATGACTTGTTGCAACAAGTATTCTGTTGGCGTAGTTTCATACTTTGTTTCATGCAAGTTTTATACCCCATTATAGATCATATATTTAAAATAAAGGATTTTTTTTTTTTTTTTGTTCTATTAATTATAAACTCAGAGAAGTAAAACAACACAGATAATTACAAATTCCACAATTGATTTTTGATATGATAACATATACTCACAAGCCATATTTAATCCAAGGTGAATCAATTTTTTTGATGACTCTTCTTTGTATGTTATCACTTATTTGAAGACATTCAAGGGTCGTTGTTGTAAAACAATTTAAAATATACAAAAATGAAAGCTTGAGTTGTTATAAGGAAATATAAACAATTACTCGCAAAATTTGATATCAACACATTTCTTCCTTGTCGTCTTGTTTTATGTGCTGAATGAGTTCCATTTTGTTTTCTTTTCTGCAAGAAAATACTTCAAAATTAATATTTAATGCTAAATTATTTGTTTGTGTACAAAGTCAATCATGATTACATACATTTGAAGCACATTGTTGTTGAAATGACTCCTCATGTGATGCAATTATGTCCATTTCTTTGACCATATCCTTATACATTTTTTTGGACATTCCTATTGACATCTTTCGCATATCAACTCGTTGATCCTTTGGGAATTTCATAATCTTTCTGAAAAAATAAAACTATTTTTATAACATATGAAAGCTAAATATAACAAAATTGATATTAATAAATTAATGGTTTGTAGTAATATATACATATAATTCTAGAAAATCATTTTAATTAGGAATATTACTTTTTGAATGATTATTTTGTTGTTGTTGTATGTTTCTACTATTGCAAGTCTAATAGGTCTCATTGACCATTGCTCTAGAAACACTTCTTGTAGTTTAGGTATAATTTGGTTTTTGGAATCATTGGATTGATTTTGGTATTTTAAATGGAAAGTATGTCTATGTGTTCATTCCTCTATATCCCTAATAGTTTTGTAAAATGTTCCCTCCCTTTTCATTGACCTCCAACACCACTCTAGATGAGCTAAGGACCAATTCATTATCATTTACATGTTCTATAATTTTTTTTCTTCTTAGAACGACATTAATATTTTCCTTTGTTGTTGCTTCTTGTAGAACATTAAACATATATGAATTAATAGATTGCTTGAAACATGTTATATAATATTCTTAAATATATTATTAATGAAAAAAAATCGTATTGAATAGTATTTTTTCATTCACCTGATTTATCTTTTTACAATTTTTTGATCAGGATTTTACGATCTTCTGCACTTAGATTAAAAATAATATTATCAACCTTCTTCATTTTGTGGCTCTGCATGACACACACTAACCAATACATATAGTTCAAATATATTAATTTTGTAAAGAATTTACAAAGAACTTGTCTTTTCTGCTTTTTTGGAAGTGTTATCATTGTGCTGATTAGTACTTTTGTTACTTGACAACTTCTTAGATATTTGTTTTATCAATATATGACATGTACTATTCAATACATAAGTCATTAAATATATTTTATATATAAATCAAATAATTTTAAGCCAAAAAGAGCTCTGGTAACTAATATGGTTATTTGAATAAACACCCATGCGCGTTTAATCTATTAAACACACTAGACATTTAATTGTTAAATGCCGACAACAAAAAATAAAATTTTAAATAATTTTAAATTATGATGGTGTTATTTGTAACGATAAAAGATTCGTCATTATAGTAAAAAACGAAAACATAAAAAATTAAATACAAGTCACTTAATGGTGCTATTTGGCAGAGGTGAGCTAGTGCGTTATATTACACTGGGCACACTGATAAATAGATTGGACAAGGCCGACAAGATTCAGTGTGATATGTAATGATAGAAGCAACACCAACACCAATGCGTTATATTACACAGGGCACATCGTGAAACATACGTCATTTAAAAAACAATGGGTAGGGCCAATAAGATTTGGATCGAATTCAATAAGTGATTCCCCATACTTTACAAGTCAAACTCCCTATATATAGTAAGTACACAAACCTATTAAATCTAAAATGCCTAAAATGAAAAATCCTACTTGTGAAGTGGTAGAGGGAGTTAAACCCTAAGGCAAAATTTTGCGGTCACATAAGCAAGAAGAAGCAAGGGTTTAAGATAAGTATTGATTTTATTTTTTTTCCAAATTTTAATTAAATATAAATAAGAACATAGATCATAAAAATTTATTAGTACAATGTAGTATATATTAATATATAATATAATATATATTATATATATTATATATATTTTTTTTTTTTATGGAGGACTTTAATTTAATTTAATGTAATTAATTAATTTTTTTGAATTTTGAATAAATCTTATAGAGAATTGTAAAAAAATTTACAGTAAAATTTACAATTTTTACTATGCAAGATTTTGAGTGAACCACCATACCTTTCAAATTCTGATTTTCTGCAGTTCAAAAATATTCTGTTGTTCCATAGTGCTCCCAATATTTCTCTCTTGCAAATGATCTCTTTTTTAGTTAAATCGTAACATAAATTGTAAAAAAAAATATTAGTAAAATCAACAATAAAATTTAAATTTTTTACTATCCAGGGTTTTGAGTGAATCACCATACCTTTAAGCTTCTGACCTTCTGAATAGTTATGTTGCTCCAAAGTATTCTGCTACTGCATAATGCTCCTGATATGTCTCTTGCAAATCACTCACTTGAAATTTTGGGAAAAAGAATGAAATAGTGAACAACCTTTTGCTATTTAAAAGACTTTATGAAATTAGATTTTGAAAAATCAATAGTCGGTCATTTTTTAATTTAAAAAAAAACTCACTTAATCTAAACATTGGTGTGTTCGATAGTAAAGAGCACTAGTGCGTTTACAATTAAAGAACATCAAAATTGTCAGGGTGCCAAATTTTCTAAAGACACCGACATGATACTTTTTTTATTTAATTATTTTTTATTTTAGAAATCTTGAAATGGTGCGGTTAATATTTTAACGCAACTTTGCGGTTTGTATTTAAATGCATCAGTGCTCTAATTTTTATAAGAGCACCAATATGGTAAAATTCGTTTTTGTTTTCGAAATCCTGGAAACAGGTGCAAATCAATGTTTTTTTTATTTAAATGCATTGGTATTGTTTTTTACAAGAGCACTGATATGATAGAATATTTTTTTTCTTTGAAATGCTAGAAACCGATGCAGTTATCATTTTAACACCCTAGTGCACAGTTAGTCCTGATAAGAACACCGGTAGGGTTTAAAAGCTATATGAAATTTTACTTTCGCATAAAATGACATATTGATCTCAAATTATACTATAGGACGCATCCACATGAGTTATAGTTGTTCATAATATACATTTTCCACTTAAAGTCACCTTATTCTTTAAAAATGGTTTGAAAACACAATTGAAATTCAAATTGTGGTTATATGGTTCTTGAAATTAGTTTTAGATATGAATACAAAATTTTATTTCTAATTTTACTCAAATAGAGGGAGAAAATATCATAATATCAAATGGTCAATTCTTCAAATTCTAGCTCGTTCCATATTGTTGATCAAAGTCTTTTGTGGAGTACTCCCTTTCCATCTCTAGTAAGTTCAAATTTTATTTATATTTCGATTATCTAATTGGTTTTTTTAATCCATGTCAATTTGAATAAAAATGTATCCAAATTTGCAAGATCCCGATTTACAATCGAGTTTAGATGCATAGAATATTCCTCCATTTAAAAAACGACGGAAGCTCTTATCAGAAGAAACATATCGTAAGCAACTGGTAGATGAAAATGGACAATCGCTTCACCTTGCCAATTGGAACATGGCATCTTCCAGCTGCAATCTTAGATAAACGATGGTAATAATTGTTTGGTATAATGTAATTTCAAAAAACTAATTTCATTGACGTGCTTACTAGTATCATTGATGTACTAATGTTCAATATTTTTTGAAATTAGGATTCTAGTGATGATCAACAACCCACCTGCCATCTTCTAGTGCACCCCACTACAACGTCAAATTGAGATAAGGTTTCATTACGAGCAAGAATCAGAGAGGAAGCATCTAAAAGAATGGTTGAATCAACCACCTATTCAATTACCACTATGCCCAGATTCACCAATTAGGAATGATTACAAGAATAATAGTTCTTCATCACAAGTTGGCAATGGAGGAAACCAAATAAAAGTTGGTATATTGGATGATTACTTATAGGATACAACTGCCATGGAGGGAACATTGTTAGATGTATTCCAGAATGATGAGCTAGGGGATGATGCTCTTATCGCTGATACCTTATTCGAAAGTCTGAAATCTGTTTCCACCACACCTCTCTTTGGATCTGGTGTCAAGTCAAAGACTACTTAGTTAGGGAAAATGATGTTACTATACAACTTGAAAGAAAATTTTGGCATGTCGAATGAATGTTTCTAAAAAATATTGAGGTAATTCACTCGCATGATTGATCGAGTCCCTTATATTTTGAGAAATCTTGTCACACAATCAACATTAAAAATGGTCGATTTTATGAACGTTAAATATTGACATTGTACAAATATAATGCCCACTAAATGCATGTTATTAAAAAATAAGGTTCTTCCAAGTGAGAATGCCTTGCCGGGTAGTTGCGAAGAGGCAAAGCAATTGTTGAAAATGTTGGATGTTGAGCACATATGATATAATGCATGTCTGAATGATTGTATTCTATATAGAGGAGAATATGAAGACACAAATATGTGTATGAAATGTGGGCATGACAGGTACCATAAATAAAAAAGGGTAAATCACATGGTCCTCCTCATAAGATATTGAGGCACATGCCTGTAATCCCAAGGATTCAAAGGCTATTTCGTCACAAAGAATTAGCTATGTTGTAGAGATGGCATGCCTCACACATAAGTGAGTTGGTAGTTATGCAAATCCCAATAGATTCAATAGCCATGAAGCATATAGAGGATACATGTCTTGAAAAATTCAATGATGAAATATGAAGTATACGACTTAGCATAGCCATTGATGGCATCAACCCATATTCCCTCCAAAACACCAACTATTATGTTTGGCCTGTAGTAGTGATCAATAACAATATCCCCCCATGGTTTTCCATGAAGAATGAACACCTTCTGTTGGCTCTCAGAGTCCGTAGTAGAAGACAAGCGAAGAATATGGATCTCTACTTACAACCATTCATAAATGAATTAAAGGATTATGGGAAGGGATACATGAGTATGATATATTAAGACCAACCACAACAGAGAGGATTTTTATGTTGTATGGCATATGTTCTTACACCATACATGATTATCTAGGCTTAGGAGTTTGCTATGGTAAATTAGTTTTTTAATGATTTGTTTATATACGTAACAATATTGTTTCACATATTAATTTAATTTGTTACAATTATTCTGGTCTTCATGATCGTTAATGTGCACTATATACAATAACTTCACAAGTCTTGTAATAAAAGGGCATCATGGATGTAAATGTTGTGGACCTTCTCTGAAGGCTAGGTGGTCTGAAACTACTCTAGGGTATTCCTCCTAGAAGAACATCCTTACATAAGAGAAACATCCGCTTTCAATGGTAAATTAAAGAGAACCTAAAGGCTTGCAATAATGACACCAGTTGAATGGCTTAGAGCATATGAGAGAGAGAAGGAGAAGGAGTTTTAAGAAATGTTCAATTCAAATGGGGAACCCATGTTCAATGATCCAAAATTCTTCAACACCTATGTTGAGAAATTTCCCATTGGGATGAAAAGGAAAAATGTATTTTATGAGCTCCCATATTGGGAGTTGTAACACCTCCTCCCGCATTTTCCCACCTTCACCGATCTGCCAAGGTAAATATGTGATGGAGAGATACTATGACATGACACGATATACTAGATCAACTTAAGGAAATGGGGCTGATTAATGACCACAAAATGACCACTTGACACCTCCTACAGGATCTACAAGTCACTAAGGGGATAAAAAACCACCCAAAGCTACCAAACCGTGAGCTAGAAATTTTTTTCTCATCCCTGGGCTTTCAATCATTACCACAACAAGTCATCCAAGTTGTTGGAAGCCTCCACTCACTCCCACAAGTGTGCATCCCATGGTTATAGCCCAAAAAATTCAGTTCAGAGTGTGCGGTCCCATATTTTGAGCCTAAATTCTAGGTTAGCCTCTAGACCACTACCCACAACTCGTTGAGACTTTCTAGAATGATAAATGACATCAAGACAAGGACATTAATACAATTTTTTCTCAAATAATTGACCTAACCAGGCCTAACCATGATAGTCATTTCATCAAACATATTGAGAACATGTAATCTACATGTCATGAATGCATATCTGAACATAGGAGCCTGATATTTGTATGAGAATCATCAAGAAGATCAAATTCCCTCTCATAATAGCTACAATAACATTTATTAGCTCATGTATTCATTAACCATTCATTGACTAATCAAACATGTCAAGAGCCATAACTAGAACCTATTATGAAACCATGCTTATAACCAACATATAACCAAAATAATAACCATGATCGAAAAACCATCAAAGCTACATAATAACAAGTAGAAATACTCATGAAATTCAAGAGGAAAAGAGCTCTTAATAACATATGCAAAATCCAACCAAGTTAGCGACTTGTACCACCCGACCATAGATTGAGTTGAACCAAATCTTTCTTTCAGCCAATCAACCCCGTGCCATATTCCAAGCATGAATGTGGGACTCAAAACAAAACAACAATGGATTCCTTAGTATTTACTGCAATCCTGCCAAAACTGTTCAAGGGATTCCTAGGCTTGAAACAAACACCTACATAACCAGGATTTATTGCAATCTTGCCAAAACCTATAAAGGATCACTAGGCCCAAAACAAGAATCTACACTAGTAGGATTTACTGCAATCCCGCTGAAACTAGTCAAGGGATTCCTAGGCCCAAATGAGCTTGAATGCCTCTAGATTTATTCACCAATACCTTAAGGAATTTTCCCATCTCCACCCTTAGGATTTACTACAATCCAACGAAAACTGGTCAAGGAATTCCTAGGGATTCCTTTTGTCTAGATAAGGGCACAACACATCATTTATCAAACACATGAAAGTAGTTGGAGCATTAGTCAAACCAAAACCTCGTCTGGAAAGTAATCTTGGAGATGTCCTCTTCTTTGATGCGTACATGATGGTATCATGATGTTAGATCAATTTTTGAGAACACTGTTCCTCCTTTCAACTGATCAAACAAGTCATTGGTCCTAGGAAACAAATACCTGTTCTTGACTGTCACCTTATTCAACTGTCTGTAATCAATACAAAACCTGAGAGTACCATCCTTATTCTCCACAAATAACTTGGTGCACCCCAAGGAAACACACTTGGACTAATATATCCCTTGTCAAGCATTTCCTTCAATTGCAACTTCAGTTCCACTGACTCTGGAGTGCTCATCCTATAAGGTGCCTTTGATGCTGGTGCAACCCCTAGTACCAACTCAATAAAAAACTCCACTTACCTGTGAGGCCGCAAATTTGAAATCTCTATTGGAAATACATCCTAAAACTGCTACAAAACCGGGGACCTATTCAAGAATTTCGCATCCTTAACATCCTTACCTTATCACTGGAAACATGCACTGCAAATAATACACACCCTTTCTAATGACTAGGCTTTTCTTGCATAACTATAACCATTCTCACTATTGTGGCCTTCTTCCTATCCTGCAAGATTCTCTTTTCTCAATTGTCATCTAAGCACTCAATAACCTTTTCATAAAATCCACCTTAGTCTCGTGAAGGTACAACCAATCCATACCTAGAAGCATATTGTCCGAACCCAATGGAAGCACATTCATATCCACTGATGTAGGCATACCATTCAGTCGAATTACACAATCTCTTACCCAATGATGAAATCTCTTATTAGTACTTGTATCCAATTGTACCAACCAAGACTCCACATGTGCTTCTTTTCTCAAACCACACTTATCCACCAGGTCAAGCTTAACATAACTATAATTATATCTAGGGCCAATCAAAATAAAAATAACTTGATCACAAATCTTACCGTCCATCTTGATAATGGATGTCTGGTGATCCACCTGCATGTTATACAATGTTGCATAGATCTGAGGAATTCTCTGCCCAACATCCCCAACTGTCTGCCCTCTTGAGCATTGTATATCTAAGGTATACCACCTTGATACAACTTATAATCCTTCTTGAGATGATCCTTTCTAGATATCCAACATTGCAAATATCTCCTACCATCACCTCTGTTCTGCTGCTCTCTAGGTTATGACCCATGTCCCTTCTCTACTGCATTAAACTTCTTGTAAGGAAACAAATTCTCTTTCTCACCTAAATCCTGAGGTCTTATTTTCTTTGGTGGCCATTTACCATTAGCATTTTCATTCCCTTTCCATCCTTGCCTAGACTCAGTTTTACATTTTGAGTTCTCATAATAGTGCTTCAACTTCCCAATGAATTCTTCTTATGACCGAGGTTCATCATACTCAATCTGATCCTTAAATTATAATGGAAATCCATTGAAAAATCTTTGAAATTTTGCTTTCTTATTGTTAAGATACCACACATACCTCAACAAATCCAAGAACTTAGTCATGTATTCCTCATATGTCATCGATCCCATCTTGAACTCATAGAATTCCTCGGTTTTACTATCATAGCACCTCTATGACAAATACTTCTTCCTGAAGAGTCCTTTGAATTCATGCCAACTCAACTCTTCTGTCCTGATTTCTCTGAGACACTTCACATCTTCCCACTAGATGTCTACTTTCCCTTTGAGATTGAAAATAGTTATTCCGACCTTCATGTTCTTTGTGTAATCATGTAACTCAAATAACTTATTCATCTCGAGCAACCATGCCTCTGCATCTTTTAGTTTCTTTAGTTCTCCATCGAGTGTAGGTGACTTGGCTTTCTTGAAGTCATCCAACAAATATCCCATATAACGCCTCCTGTAAGGATGATAGTGATGATGACCATGATACCTGTCTAAACTAGAAATAGAGTATAACCCATGTCCATTGCCTCTCCTATTATGTGTATCAAAGCCTACCATCTATGACCGTGTCATCTTTGTCCGACCTGTGCCCACCACAAGACCTACTACCATATGCTCCATTAGTCTTGTCCTCCTTTCCATAACTGATTAGTGGTTGTCCCTGTCTATGCAAGTCTGAAAAACTTTGAAGGATAATTGCATTGACCTCTGCTTGTTTCTCCTATGCCCTGGAAAATCTCTCTTGTGACTAAATGATTCTATCCTTATCTTCTTTGTGTCTTCTTATCTTTACCTTCAAACTTCTCAAATTGTCTGCTATGTCCAAAGAGTACTCATCTCTAGGCTGCTCATCTGATATGTAAGGGGAGTCTCGTGAAATGTAGTCCACCATTTTTCCAGTCATCTTCGATCTTCTTCATCTTACAAACATACCATGTCATATAATCCAAAGACAAACATAATCAACATACCTCAGTGAAGTTCAAGGGTGGCTATCTCATCTGCAAAATTAGTCTAGATTAGCATGATACATGTAGATACATAATCATATTAATATACTGACATCATCTCAATCATCATCCCAATTATCATGCATGATAATACCAACTACATACCATCACCTCATGCATGACAAACATTACCATGAAAATACATGCATAACAACCACATAGACACTGACATGCAGGCATGACAAACACACTCTGCCCATTTAGTCCAAGTATTGAACCATGATTTGATACTAATATGTAACACCTCCTCCACATGTTCCCACCTTCACCAATCTGTCGGGACAAACATGAGATGGAGAGATACTATGACATGACCCATCCTCCTAGATCCACATAAGGAAGTGGGGCCGAATAATGACCACAAACTTACCACTTGAAATCTCCTATAGGAGCTACAGGTCCGTCCAGGGCTAAACAACCACCCCAGGTTACCAAACCCTGAGTTAAACCTCTTTTTATCAGATCTGGGATCTCAACCACTCCCACAACAAGTCATGCATGTGGTTGGAAGCCTCCAATCTCTCCCACAAGCTTGCATCCCAACAGTTGCAGCCCAAAAAGTTTAGTTCAGAGCATGTGGTCCCAAATTATGAACCTAAATTCCAGGCCAGTCTCCAAACCACTACCCATAACTCAGTGAGAATTCCTAGAATGATAAATGACAACAAGAAAAAGACATTCATACAATTTTTTCTCAAATACTTGACCTAACCAAACCTAGCCATGAGATTCATTTAATCAAACATATTGATAACATGTAATCTATAGGTCATGAATGCATATTTAAACATAGTAGCCTGAGATACTTATATAAGAATCATAAAGAAGGTCTAATGACCTCTCATAGTAGTTGCAATAACATTTATTAGCTCATGCATTCATTAAACTTTCATCAACTAATCAAACATGTCAAGATCCATAACTACAACTTATTATGAAACCATGCTTATAACCATCATATAACCTGAATAATAACCATGATAGAATAACCTTTAGAGCCACATAATAACAAGTATAAATAATCATGAAATACAAGAGGAAAATAGCTCTTCATAACATATGAAAAATCCAACCAAGCCAGGGACTTCAACGTACCACCCGACCATATATTGAGTTGAACCAAATCTTTCTTTCAACCAATCACCCCCATGCCATATTCCAAGCACGAATGTGGGAATAAAAACAAAACAGCCAGGAATTCCTTAGGCTTTACCGCAATACCACCAAAAATGATTAAGGGACTCCTTGGACCAAAACAATCACCTACACAACAAGGATTTACCGCAATCCCACCAAAACTAGTTAAAGGATCACTAGGCCCAAAAACTGAACATACACTACCAAGCTTTACTGCAATTCTGCCAAAATTGGTCAAGAGATTCCTAGGCCAAAATGAGCTTGAGTGCGTTCATATTTCTTCACCAATACCTTGAGGAATTTTCTTATCTCCACCCTCAGGATTTACCTCAATCCCGCCAAAACTGGTCAAGGGATTCCTAGGCCTTTGGGAATGTTCATGAGACCACCTCACCTTGTTCCAAAACCATCTGACAATCCAAATATCAACCAAATGAAGGAATCCCATCACACCATGGAAATCCAGTAATGGAAAGGTAAGGCTAAAAACGTTGTCACACCTAGAAAAATCCATGCCAATTGTAACACCCTCCTCCCACGTCTACCTAAGTAACTGACCAACCAGGGTAAACATGTGGTAAGAAGTTATATGATATGATTTGACCTCCTAAGTCATGTTAAGGAAGTGGAACTAATGGAAACACACCATACAAACCTTCCAGAATAACAACAAGACTCTTAGGAACCATCCCCACCTCTAAGGTAACCAACCCTTGAGTCCCACTGAGTTTTTTACCCAATTAGCCCTTGGACTCTCCCATGATATGGGAATTCCAACATCTAGAAGGCTCTGGACGCTCCCACAACATGGCATGCCAAGATCTAGCAACTATTTTTCTTAGTGTTATGCCAACGTCCCCGAGATTTCAGCCATAAGTAGTCACTGTCATAATACATTCTCATAACCATCAATAATAACAACAAAAATACCAAGGAAATAATAACTATATAATCCATGTATAAACTAGTATAATACTCATGAATTAACAAGGGGAAATAACCTCATATTAAGGATACAAAAGCCAACCTGGTATGGGACTACCACATTCCACTCGACCGTAGACATGGGCTGAGCCAAATATCTCTTCAACAATTCACCCTTGTGCCATATTCCAAGCATGAATGTGGGATCTCATAAAACACATCAATCCAAAACCATCCAGGGCTTCCAGAGGCCAACCATCTCAACCCATCAAACAATGATTCCACCTCAGGGTCAAACATCACAAAACCATCGTCATATCAGTCTCTACCCAAGGCTCCAGAGCATTTGTTCCAACCAAGGATTCCAAGACTAGTAAATCAACCCACAACTTATATAGGGATTTAGAGTGTTAGTCCAACCAAGGCTCTAGGACTAGTAAATCAACTCAAGCTATTATAGGGCTCTAGAGCATTTGTCCAAACAAGGCTATAGGAACTAGTAACTCAACCCAAGCTAAAGGAAACATAAGAAACTGTTAGCTCTGCTACATATCTTTGATATTGGAGGATAAAAAATAAGATTGGTCCTTGGTTATGCTCAAAGGAGGCCTATACTGGTCATTATCACCTTTTTCCTTTACTCTGCTCACCCTCCCGTCATCTCCCTTTCCTGTGCTTTTTTGTTAAAAACTATATAAAATCCCCTTCTCTTAAGCCCCGAGCGCTAAAACCCAAAACCACATAAAACCACGCCCATATGACTTTGTGCCTCCGTGAACTCATTGCCCGTATCCTCAGCCGTCGATCTCCGCCTCCCAATCCAACTGCTTTCCGTCTCGCCCGATGGAAAACTTGCATGATTAAATTCCCACCGTCCGATCGTCTCCGCCAGGATCGGACGGTCCTCGCACCTTTCGCGCCCATGAAGTGACAGAACGTTAACACGTGATGTAGAGTGGTTTTCCTCTCTCCTCCGCTGCCATGTGTTATGCGCTAAATGGGATCATGCGTCCTCGCCCTTTTACCGCCCAACGTCCAACGACAATGCGATTGAAACCGCTTACCGATTAAACCTCCGTCCCCGCTTGTTAATTGCCATGTGCTTTCACCGCCTGATCACCATTGGATCTACCCGCCTGAGATCCAACGGCCCACACTGTAGGTTTTAACTCCGTACAGAAATTACCTGCATACAAATTCTAAATCACATGAAAAATAAAAATGCGAGAGCATAACACATAAAACACATATACTTAGAGATTTCCCACTGGATCCCAAAACCGGGACTACCAGCTTGATTTTTCATTATGTCCCTTTCAATGTTACAATACATATTTATACATGCCGAAGCATCCAATACCATGGACCAAAAAACCATCACGTCCAATACCATGGACCAAAAAACCATCGATCCAATACCACGGACCGAAAACCATCGCGTCCAAAAAACATGTGCGAAAATCATGCACAAAACCATAGGTGGGTCCGCGTAACCTAACATAGGGTCCAAAACCAAAATTTTCCAGGGCGTTGCCCCGGACCCCATAAAGTGGGGTTATGGGTACCCCTCAAACCCCCTGTTAACTATGTGGAAAGAATATAACACAACCCAACACACACTCATTCCACTCCCGCTACTTCCGATATCCCCCGCAAAGCCATCTCTACCGTCTATCCTTCCGATTTGACGACCGAGCTTTCTCTGTCATCCAACTCATCCATTCATCGCGCAAGCCACATTCCTTGACCATTCCATGTGCCTAAAGGACGAAGGTGACCGGCTTACGAGGACTAGCCGCAGTTGCTCGCCAACAACCACATTTAACAGACAGTATGGCCAAGGAGGGAAAGGACATAGCATGAGCATGTAACTGCATTTAGCAGTTATGGAACTTCAGGGATACAGACCCTCTAGCTACTTAGGAGGACAACAAAGCACCCAAGAAGATCAGATTCACCCACTAAGACAAGTAAACGCACTCAGAGACTCCATCAAGCAGTTAAATGCAGTTGGTGGTCAATTATGACCCCTCCATACTTGAAATGGCCAAGTACCTTTGTAGTGAAACTCTATATATAACCACAAACAAGATGTAATCAGGGTTGATGGTTGATGTTTTAATGTAAGGTTCAACTTCTGGAGATTGTAACTATTTTGATACTTGCAGTGTCTCGTCTTCATTTTCAGCTAATACAAGCTTCTTTTGCTATTAATTGCTCACTTTCCATTTATCCTCTCTTCCAAGCTGTGCCTAATATGCTGTATTCCTGAACTCTTGAGGTTTAACATTAGAGTAACTATCATCCTATCTTTGTGTTAAAATCTTGTGTGTATCATTGAGTAAGTTATTCAGGTTTCTCTTCATCTGGTTCCAGATAGCTGTCATCCTGTCTGTGCATTAGTAGATTAGATTTGCAGAATTCTTTACTGGTTGTAGCTGGCCATCACATGGTCTTGTGCATCTGTTGGTGTGGTTAGTATTATCCATATTCACCCAATCTTAAACTGTGAGTAGTTGGTAGTGTAAAGCCCTGTAGTCTGGGGGTGTTCACGTATATTTGGAGTCAAGCAAAGTAGAAGTGGTTATCTGGCTTGGACGAGCATCATTCCTTCCATTCATCCATTTGCAACAATAAGTTGAATTTATATGTTACCAGGCATCTCCGAGCTACAACCTAGGAGAGTTTCTTGGAATCTTAACAGAACCAACCAGAAAAACAAATAAATAAACCCACAACACCATGGCTATTTGGGAAATGGAAAGGCTAGGAAAATTCACTGTCAATCCAGGTAATCCTCCATGCTAGTGATAGATCATGACCAATAAACCATTTGCATATAACATGCATGCCAAAACCAGTGAGAAAAACATACATGCAACTCAGGACCTGCAAGCAAAACTCATTGTAGCTACTGATCCTGATGTCCTCTTGTGCTTTCCCGCTCTTTTTTTGCCTTCTTGCTCCAAAAATCCAAGTATGCCACACTCTCCAAGAGTGATCCAAGAAAACTCTAAGTGTCCAAGGGTATGAGAGAGAGAGAATAGAGAAAGAGCTCCAAAACTGAACTGGCAGAAGTCTACTTACCAAGCTTGTCCACTGATCCTCAAAAGCCTTTTTATCAATGATGCCTCCATTTTCTTCAATTTCCATTATTTTCCTTCATTTTCCTCCTCACATGAAACTTGATACCTTTCACCTCCCTTTTCTCCTAATTTCCATTATTTTCATAAATAAATGTGCCAAAAATGACATTTTACGTTTCCAAAGCCTTCACCATTGTCTTTTCCAATTTCCTTAGCCATAATAAACTGAATGAAAACCCACTAGGATATTTTACCCACCATTCATCTTGGAATACATGTCCCATGACCGTGGTTTTATATATTTTTACATGGATTTTTAACTAGGGATGTACAGAACCCTCCCCCTTGGGGGAACACCATCCTCAGTGTTTAATGACACCTATAACCAACAACACTGCTGAAAACAAAACATATATCCCGTGGAGCTTTATAACATAACTCATTGCAGTCTTTACAATGACCATTGCTGAAGCATGGAAATCATACCATTTACTGGAGATTTATACCACAACTCATTATGATATTTACGATAATAACCACATATACACGCATACACATTTGCCTCACCCAAAAAATAATCATATTGCCTATGGAGATTTATAAATCCAACTTAATACAATATTTACAATACTAAACACATATACACATATGTACATTTTCTCAACCAACAAATAAAAGGATACGATGCCTGCACCTGCTATAAGGGAATCTAGAGGCTCACACCTCTACCCTCAAAGTAATACCAGGATTCACCTCCTTCCCAGGAAATCCAGAATCCAATGTAAGGTCAAATCTTCATCCAATGTCTAGCGCTAAAATCCCATGCCACTTGTCCTCTTAGTGAACAGTTACCAACTCATTGTTCCAGGGCACACTCCCAATGTTCATATGATTCCATTTGGAAATGCTAATGACCAAAACAAATCCATCCCTGACCTTCCCTTCTCTACTACACAATCCCTTTGGCAATCCAGTCACCCCCTTTTGTGTAGTCACACACCTTCCAAGTTCCACTAGAACCTCCATCCCAGGCAGTCCATCCCTCAGAAATTTTTCCTCGCAATGGAAGGTTTAGAAACCAAGGCATATCCTTGCCTTGAACCATCATACATGTCATAACATGCTCATGGAAATCAATGGACACTATTAGGTACCAATGTACCACAATGGCCTTGCTCTTGAAGTGCTTGTACCAGCATACTGCTACCTCTTCTAATTTCTTTTGTTGTTGCTAATTCTTGCAATCAATTTCAACCATCCAATTCGGGCATTTCCCATGCTTTCCTGTACAAGCACAAAACTATCATTAGATTAAAATAAATTGAAATAACTTCAAATTATACCTCATTGGTGGCTCATCAATAATGTACACTTGCAATTATGTTCTCTTCCTGTCACAACAAGTCAAATTAGCATATTTTACCAAATCATCATGTATAAACATATCACATTAGGTTAGATCAAAACACAACCATCATAGATCAAAATCATAAATCACATGTAACCATAATAGACTAGAATCATAAATCACATGCATAATAAAATTGAAATAAAATACTGATACTTATCCTTTAATAAATCCTTAGCTTCTACCTTTGTCCTTATTTCGTATGCACACTAGATCAGTTGCCACATCTGACAAACACCCAATGCCTTCTCCTCAACCATGTGCACATACACATAGTCTGCATCACACACATACAACCACACACGACATACAACACCATGCAATACATGCACCTACACCTGACATACCATACATGCACCTATACCCAGTGTACAACACAACACATACATACACCTACACTCGGTGTACAACAAAATAGAATACATACATACACCTATAGCTGATGTACGACACAACACATACATACACACAGCACAAAAAAATGGATGCACATGTCATGATGCCATGGCTACACTTTGCATATAGGTAGGACCGCATGTGCACAACACAACATGTACAATATGTGCACAATACCACATGTACAACAATATGATATGTACAACATGTACACAATACCACCTGTACGAAGACCCACTTGCACAACGTGTGCACGACATCACATGTACACGACACCACCTGCACAACATGTACACAAGATCACATGTACATTGCACCACCTGTACAACGTGTACAGAATACCACATCTACATAGTATCACATGCATGATATGTACACGACACCACATGTACATAGCGCCACATGCACGACATGTTCACAACACCACCTGCTCACAATGCCACTTGTACAACATGTACACAACACCACAACATACGACACCACTTGTACAATCATGCAAACAACACCACATATACATAGCACTACATATCCAACGTGTGCATAACATCATATGTACATGGCACTGCATATCCAACATGCACACAATGCCGCATATCCATCATGCACACAGTACGAAATGTACACAATACCGCATATCCAACATGTATATAGCACCATCTATACCCAACACTGCATATGCAATATTCACAAAACACTATATGTACCACCCTGTACATAACATTGCATAAACAACATGTACACACACTATATATATACAACACCGCATGAGCACCACATCATAGATAGAACATGTACAACATATACAACATATGCACAACAATAGTACCACACATCAAAAACCACATTGTCTCTACCAATAAACCTTGATTTCATTGTCTCTCCGCCATCCATGCTTATCCCAACATCCCATAGACTACACTTCTTTCATTTCGCTGATGTATCCCTCGGTATAGTCTGTCCATAACATAGACATAATACATCACATAATATCAACTCATAACCACGTGATACTGACCTCATATATTTTTCATGACTACTCTTCCACTTGATTCCTCATAAACCAAGAACCTCTTCATGTCATTCACCTACGTGAGAAATTATTCCTCCACAATAATGATTCCTAATGACCTTGTTAGATAACAACATACCTAGATACATACATATATATACTTATAAATATTAGCATTAAACAATCTGTCAAACAACGATATACATACATACATATAAATATTAACATTAAAATTTCATGATCCATGATGACCCTGTCAGACATGACATACATACATACATACATACACAAACATGCATGTACCATGCATGTAACAATAAGAGAACCAAATACACACATGCACCGCTTCTAAATGCATCGGTTTGCACATGTACCGCTCTACAATATACATGTATGTGCCATGCAAGTAACAAAAAGAGAACCAAATACATTCATGTAACAACAAGAGAACCAAATACATGCATACACTATGCATGTAACAATAAGAGAACCAAATATACACATGCATGTGCCATGTACCACTCTGCAATACACATGTACTTCTCTGTAATATACATGTATCGTTCTACATGCACTGCTTCTACATGCATCGGTTTGCACATGTACCGCTCTACAATATACATGCATGTGCCATGCAAGTAACAAAAAGAGAACCAAATACATTCATGTAACAACAAGAGAACCAAATACACACATACACTGTGCATGTAACAATAAGAGAACCAAATATACACATGCATGTGCCATGTACCACTCTGCAATACACATGTACTTCTCTGTAATATACATGTATCGTTCTACACATGTACCATGCATATAACAACAAGAGAACCAAATACACACATGAATGTACCATGCATGCCAAAACTAGCAAGGAAATCATACATGCAACTCGATACTTGCAAAGCAATCCTGTTGTAGCTACTTGATCCAACTTTTTCTTGCTTTATCTTTTCTTTCCTACTTTTCCTTTGCCTTCCTTTCTCCAATACTAGAGTTCTCCAATAATTCTCTAAGTGTGCAAGAGTATGAGAGAGAGAGAGAGAATAGAGAGATCCAAGCTAAAACTAACAAAAGGTTGTACTGACAAAAAATTGTGAACTGATCCCCAAAAACCTTTTATCATTGAGGCCTCTATTTTCTTCAATTTCCTCTATTTTTCCTTCAATTTTACTCTCATGCAAACCTGTGACCTTTCACATTCCCTTTCTCCTATTTTCCTTTATTTTCATAAATAATTTCCAATAAATGCTTCTTTTCCTTTTGAATGCCATTGCCAATATCCCTTAGCCATTATAAACCAAATAAAAACCCACTAGGATGTTTTTTTGCAACATTCAGCTTGGAATAGGTGTCCCATGACCTTGGTCTTATTTTTCCTTTATTAACTTTATTACATGAACTTTTAACTCAGGGTTGTTACAAGAGCATCTTAAGATTGACCACTTACTAGATCCCATGCATATATTTAAAAATGTTTCATCTTCTTTATGGAGGCACATATCATCGAAAGAAAATGACACATTGGCTATTACAAGAGATCTTATTTCTTGAAAAACTAAAAAGAAACATTGGCCAAGACAAGAAATTAGGGGAGAGGCTATTCCCTCTTGGTTTTTCAAAGAAGGTGATGTCCCATGGATTTTAAATAAATATGATCTTTCTTTGGCAAAGAAAGTTATAATGAGTGTGAGGGTGCCTTATTGATATGGGTCTTCACTGTGGAATACCATTTGTCAAGGTTGAAATTGCATGGCCATTTGAGCCTTCTAAGAGTACGTATGTCAAAAACATCATTTTATTATTTTTTATTATTTTATGCAATGAGATATTTTATAATTTTTTTTTTTATAATGTACTATTTACATTGCAGTGTCACTATTCTATGCTCGTGCATGGGTGTGTCAACCATGAATTCCCCCAATACCTACGACTTTCCATGTATAAATTATCTGCATTTGTATGTTGGATCACATCAAAGGAGATTCATATGAATAGAATTCCACAGTGGCATCAAGAGATAGCTGAGATTGTTTGTATGTTTGAGAAGGAATTACCGACGAGTTTCATGGACTTGCAGGTTCATCTTCTAATTCACCTAGTAGATGAGGTTGAATTAGTTGGGGTGGTTTCTTGTCGTTGGATGCTCTTTTTAGAGAGATAAATGAAGAAATTGAAAGGTTTTGTTAGACAAAGGGAAAAATCCGAGGGGTATATGGAAAATGGGTATATATTGTATGAGTCTTTCTATTATTCCTGTGAATACATCAAGCAGATCGACAACACACTAGGTGTGTCGATTTGGGACGATGAAAGGGATGAAGACAAAAGAAAAGGGGAGCTTCTCCAAATGAATGTAAAGAACCACATGATAAAGAGTAAGTGACTTATCATTTGTCAAATTTATAGACAATAACTATTCATAATTAACCTCATATTAATGCATATTTTGATCTCTTATGTACTATATATGTTGGTTTGATTTCATCAGCGAGTTCAGAAATTGAAGCCATCGGCAAATTCACTCTTTACAATATGGAAGCGAAACAATCGTGGGTCATATTGTACGAGCGAAATAGGATTAAATGAGACAGTGACATGAAAGCATTCAAATGGTTGAATGGTAGAACGTGCATTATCCCGATCATTTAAAAGAAAATATTCCAATGATATGCCCTAACAGTTGGGTTGCTGATCAAGTCAGAGAGAAATACAGTGCATCTGGTCATTACCCACACGCTGAAGAGGATGCGCTAAACATAGGGATTGGGTGCAATAACTCAGTAATAATATCTTTTTGAACATTTTTAACTTTATATTCACCTTTAAATTGTAACATCTATATTTTATATTTTTAATTATGTTCGAGTTATTAGACACATGACACTGTGATTTTTTCACTTTTTCGTAGGTGCGTTTATTCCATCTATGTGGGCATATGGACATCATTTTCGCACGAAGGATTCCAATGATGGATGCATGACATAAGACTGTGGAGTGGAAATCAAGTTTGACCAATCTAGTCATGCTAGCCACCACGATCAAAACCTAATACAAGATATGTTAGGTTACGTCAGAAAGATACAAGAGATCATTCAAGTGGAATTCTCTTCGTTGCAATGTTTTATTTTTAGGTGAAAATGGTGGGACACCTTTTATCAAAACATATTTTTGAGAACAACAGCGTTATCATGCCAAGCGAGGAAGATAATCAGGTTGATGACAACGAAGAGTGATATGTACTTGTCTTATTTCATTTCTCTCCTGAGGTGGTGGAGGTTTCCAAGAAACCACACACAAGAGTTGTTGCAAAAAGGTTACCCATTGAGAAAATACTTGAAAACCTACTTAAGTTCAAGACGCCATATTAGAGAATATTGATTTAGATGACAAAGATAAATATCTTATGGAACTACAAGAGCAGTTGAAAAAATCGCATTTAGTTATTGCTCAACTTCAATATGATAATAGGGAGTTGAAGAAGAATGTTTTGGAAAAGGCATCTAAAGTTGATGAAGCATAACCAGTAATTAAGACAACTCCACTTGCCACCAGATCTAAAGGTAATAGGAAGGCATAAACATAGGACACTCGGGAGCTAGAGGCCTCACAATCAAGGATCTTTGTAACCAAATATTTAGCCAGGAAATTGGACCTACGGAAATAAATCCTGATGAAAGAAAATTCAATGCAATGGAAGAAAAAGATTGATTTGTGTTAGCACTTGAAATTTCACCTAGGCTGAGGTAGACAAATCTCAAGGCTACATCGAACCATTTAGCCTCGTAGCTAGCCCTACGAGGCAGGAGAAGGCTCTCTCCGGTCAAACTCGGTGGATTTTTCAATAGG